>CAKNUP010000004.1:600000-755882 GCA_931305995.1 Torulaspora indica | reverse complement strand
CGCCCCCCCCCCCCCCCCCCCCCCCCCGCGCAGGACTCCAGCAGGAGATTTATCACATTTGTGCTGTTCCCGCGCCACTTCGCGACGCAGGAGCTGCAGTTTTCAACCGTGTCGCAGCTCACGCTGTTCCGCAACTACTTCCACTACCACATCAAGTGTTCCAAGGCCTACATGCACTCGCGGATGCGCTACAGGGTCGACTCGTTCATCAAAGTGCTGAACAGAGCCAAGGTCGACGAGGACGACGCGGACGAAGAACAGCTGCAGCAGCACGCCAGGAGAACCATCACGGGCAGGAAAGTGGTCTACTAGCGGCCTCCGATGGCCTTCTAGCCTTCTTATAGTATTCTTCATAGAGACGTATTTGGTGACTGCAATTTTTCACTACAAGCAGTGGGAATAGTCAAGGTTCTTGTAGGTTTAAAGGTCAGTTAAAGGCTATTTAGAGGATCCTATAGCTGGTTAGAGGCCTGTAGTTGCGTTGGAAATGTCATTCTTTGGGTTTGACACGTCTGGACGGCGTTCCAAGGAAAGGAATGGCGACAGTCACGGTAAAGAGAGCCCATTGGACTTTGAAGAGACGTATAAGGGACTTGGTGAGTACGAAGCGGAGGAGGAGGACTTTTTGAACGATGAGACATTTGGGGCAGGTGCCGAGCTAGGTACTGATTTTGATTTTGGTCACGGAAATGGTGATTCTGGGGCTGGAAGGGCACCAGCGAGTTCGTCGTACGCGTCAGGCGGGAGATCGTACGTTGCTGTGGCTAGATCTGGTGTAGAGCATTCAGCAGGGCAGCCGATTGATGCTTCTGTTGATTTGAGACCTATGGAATCGCTGTGGAATAGCGGTGTGACGCCGGGACAGGAACAGACGTTGTCGATGGAGGAGTTAGAGAGACAGCAGCGTCAGAGACAGATGGGAGGACAGCCAGGGTTTATGGCTATGCCTCCTGCCGGTTACGGTATGCCTCCACAAGGGTTCCCTCAGCAACCGCAAGCGCAGGCGGGACCGGGGCCAAACGTTCCGTTTGGAAACCAGTTCTCGACGCCATATCCGCCACAGGGTATGCAACCAGGCGTGCAAGGGATGCCACCGCAGTTCCAGAACATGCCAGCTATGTTCAATCAGGCCTACAATGTGCCACAGGGTCATCATCCTAACCATCAATTCCCAGGGATGTTTCCACCTCCCCCCAGCTCGCAGGTTGAACCAGCGGGTGAATCGGGAGACTCGCAGAGGCTGCAGCCGGTTGAGCAGAATGCTCGTTCCGCGCAAAATGCTTCTCCAGGGCGCCAACAGATGGAACCAGTTCAGCCGGTTCTTTCTCCTCCGCAGCAACGCTTCCAGACACTTCAGGCTCAACCACCTCAGCAACAGCAACAGCAACTGCCATCGTCTCCCCAGCCAATGATTTCGCCACCGCAAACGCCAAGGGAACATGGAAGATCTAATCGTGGTCAAACAAGAAGGGAACCCATGACTCCGGAGGAGCAAAAGCGGTTGCAAATCCGTCAGGCTAAGGTTGAGAAGATCCTGAAGCACTCCGGTTTGATGACTCCGCGTGACAAGGATTTTATCACTAGATATCAGTTGTCGCAAATTGTTACTGAGGATCCATACAACGAAGATTTCTACTTCCAGGTATACAAGATCATTCAACGTGGCGGTGTCGTTGGAGAATCAAACAAGGACTTGATTGCCCGTGCTTATCTTGAGCATTCGGGTCACAGGCTCGGTGGTCGCTACAAGCGTGCCGACGTGGCATTGCAAAGAATGCAGAGCCAAGTCGAGAAAGCTGTGACGGTCGCTAAGGAAAGACCTCAGAAGAATAAAGACCATTCGGATGCTGCTCGCGAAGGTGTACTCGGTAGAATCTCCTCCTCAATGAATAGTAAAGCTCCCCGCAGACAACTGCAAATCCCCGTGCACAAGACGGGAGATGACAGTGCCATTGCGGATGACAGTAAATCATCGCGTGGCGGAAATCAAGCGCTCAATGTTGTCACTGAATCTCTAGACCAGGTGGAAATCAGCCAACAATCCCGAGCAAGAAGAAGATCTTCCTACGCTTTCACATCTGTGGACCAAAATTCAGTGTTGTCGCGTTCCGGTGGTAGGAAATTCGTCCTGTCTTTGATCGAAACTGTTTATGAAGAAGTGCTAGAGCTGGAAGCTCAATTAAGAAGTGGCAATGCCGTTGACAGTACTACTTTGTGGGAAGCTCTACACATTGGCGACAGTTCGTACGAAGTCTGTCCATTCATATCGATGCTTTCTTTCGACAAAGGTATCAAGATCATGCCTCGTATCTTCAACTTCCTGGACAACGCTCAGAAATTAAAGCTATTGCAAACTTTCTTTGGTGAACTATCTCATTTGAACATTATTATAATCAGCTCGTACAAGACAAACGCATCCCCCAGCGAATCCCAATTGAAACAGATCGAGCTGTTCCAAGCAGTCTTTTTAAAGATAATCGTATCATTCCTATCGAGCAGCGCCAACTTCATCGAGATTATGGGTTTACTGCTCTATCTGATCAAGAACAATAATGTATCATTTATCTCCACGTCTAAAATCGGTTTGAATCTGATCACGGTTCTAATTTCTCGTGCTGCTCTCATCAGACAGGACATCAACAGAACAAACGTTCTATCCTCGCCAGAAATATCAGCCTGGAACGAAGTGTACGACAAGTTATTCACTTCCTTGGAGACCAAGCTCTTCCTAGTCTTCCCACCAAAGGAATACATGGAAAAGATCATACAGGCAACTTCGCGCTCAGCTGGTGCTGCATCCCAAGCCGTGCCAAAAGTTCTAGCGGCCTCCTACGATCAGGCGTACATCTGGCAGTTCCTGGCTTCACTGGCCCTGAGCGGAAAGCTCAACCATCAACGAATAATAATCGACGAGATCAGGGACGAGATCTTTGGCACCATCAGTGTCGCGGAGGAGCTCGGCAAGTCCCAACAGGACGCAACCGCGTCCCAGTACAAGAAAGACAAGCTATATCAGGACTTAAACTTATTCCTGAACGTCATGGGACTTGTCGCCAGAGATGGCGAGATCACAGAGCTCAAGTGAGCCCTCAGAAGACTGTTCCATAGCGACAGGTTGTATATATCTACGTAAGAGTGAATTCGTTCATTAGTGATAAAAGGGTCTGACCACTTGCGATGCTCCATACCACTGCAAGGCAGAGTTGGAAGCTGGAAGTTGGTCATGATCGTTCAGGATAGATTGGAACTGAGTGTACGGCTAGTAATCCAGTGTCTGCAGACGTTACGTGCAAGTTATGAGCCTGTGAACTGGAAAAGAGAAGGTAGCACGACCAGGGCTTCAGTGATCAGTAAGAAGGAAGCTAGTCAGATCGATATTGTTGGAGTCGTAATAGAGGAAGACAAGAAATGCATGGTATCGCTGTTTGACGGGAAGAACGATAGGTCTTTGGGTCAGGCTATCTTTCGATATGACGAGGACCTTGGAATAAGCCAGGATGTGTCTCTGCCACTGGAATACGAGAGCTACACAGGCAGTATCGAGCAGAATGAGCTCATCCACGTCTTACGCAGGATTGGAGACATGCTGCGGCTCGAAGTGCCGGCAGAGCTAAAGGAAGTAGAGACTGAGCAAGTAATGCAGAGAGGATCGACCCTAGGCATTGAAAGACCGCAAGGGGACGTACGTCCCAGTTCTACGTTCAAGAGACCACCAGATATGCCCGGATTCGAAGACGAGTACCAAATACACGAAGAGCGTACACGGCTCGTGGATATCAGAGGCCCAGAGTCCGGATACGGCGACAGCGATCTCTACCCAACGGGCCAAAAGTACCCAAATATGACCGATCCCACCTCCCAGATGCCACCCGTGCAGCCTGGCCACACCCAGGGCGGTATGACCTTTGATCCGCTGCGGGAGCAGGCCAAGAGACAGGAAGAAGAAGAGGGCAAGCTACGTGGGCCCGGCTGGATCCCCGGCGCCAAGTTCGACGACCCGTACGGTCACCCAGGCTCCCAAGGCGGCATGGGACCGGGCTCCAGCGGGTTTGGGTTCGGCGGAGGCGGCTTCATCTAGGCTCAGCTATCGTTATCGTTAAATAGTTACTTAGTTGTACACTACTCGTTCGGGGTATACACAACCACGGTCTTACCGGCCTGCTTGAACACGTTGACGAGGACGTTCTCGTCAGAGACCACGCCGTACCCGTCCTTGTCCAGTTCCATCTGGCCAATTTCGACGATATCGTTGATCCTGTCCTTGCCGATGCCGGTCGATTCGATCAGCTGGTTGTCCTCGTCGAACGACAGGGTACCGATGGCCTTTGGGATGGCCTCATCCAGGGTCAATGGCTTTGGCATTTTCGTATCTGCACTAGTGATGCTTAAAGGCTGAACTTGCAATGCTTAAAGGCTGTATAGCGATACTTAAAGCAAGGATGCTTATGTAAACACCACTCAAGGTCGGGAGAGATCAGACACAGCTGGTTTATATACGCCCAGCAAGAACTGGAACTCCCTGACTCCAGCAAGCTCCGTACTCAGGGGACCACTAGAAGAGTCTAGCAGCTGCGGCAGGGATAGAGGGGTATACTCTGAGGAATCATCGTGGCATCGTCTCATAAGGAGTCCAGCACCAACACCTAGCTGCCCTTGAGCGAGGCCCCCTGCGGGTGTTGGGCGTTTGAGAGAATTTTGAGAACTAGCCAAGACCACCAATGCTGTCAGCCACTCAACTGTCAGACCACTCCGACTAGATGCAGCAGCCTGCGAGGTTGCGACTCTGACGCTTGCAAGGTTGTGTCCGCAATCAGGGGACACCGCAAGCTAGGTAGCGCAAGCTGCGGTAGCGCAAGCTCTGGGTCTAGATCTGTTGCGGAGGCACCTAGGTGCCTCCGCAACGGCTACTATCTGGCTCACGGCTCCTACAGCCTTCTCAGGCTGCTCAGCAGCGCTCAGCAGCTCTTCAAGATACGGCCTGGCAGTCGAAGTGATCAACTTCAGGCGTCGCTGGTGTAGGCTTCAATGGCCTAAAGCCTATCTCAACCCGGCAAGAGATACAAGACCTCTCTTTACTACGAGTCTTATAGCGTGTTCGCAGCTACTGGACGCGCGTTAAGGCAGGTCTTGATGGAGGCTGTTCTTGAAAGCCAAGGCTAGAAGATCGTCCTGGAGGCTGCTGGGTGAATTGCAAAGAGCCTGGTGGGATGTGGATCTTAACCCTGTTTGCCTGCGTGCTGGTGGTGGTTTACTCGTTTGCGGTGGTCAATCGGTACTTCTCCTTTAAACTGCACAAGAACACGTTCCCTTTGACTTTGACGATACTGACGTGCAACTTGGTGATTTTGCTATTTACTGGGTATTTGCTTCCGTTGGATGTGTTTTACGCTACAGAGGCTGCCGCATCTGCAGACCCGTATCCGCAGAATGGCACTGTCAGCGATGCGACTGCGAGCCAGGGGATCAATGTGGTGGAATTGGGTGCTGAACAGCACAGTTTTCGAGTTGCGTGGCTGCTGGTGTACTGGCTCGAGTTCGTTATTTGCTGGTTTGTTATACCGGTGCTGATATCGTACTGCAGTCTGAAATACGCATGTGGTAAAGAGGCGTCGGGCACGCAGCGGTCCCCGGCCGGGGAGCGTTTGGTCCGTGCTATATTCCAGAACTTAAAGTTTTATCTGCTCTGTCTGCTGGGGCTGGTTTGCGGGGTGGTTTATTTGCTGGCGAGTACGGGACACAGTTTGGGCGATTTCAAACCGCTTATCATTTCGCTATCGCATCTCTACTCGTTGAGCTATACCTTGATTTTGCTTTCCACTGGACTCATAATCTTCCCCAAGAACTTGTACGCAGTCGGTAGGCTACCCACAAGCGATAGTATCAATCGGTACTTTGTCGAGTTGAGCAAGACGAATGATGATCTGAACGACAGCCGGATGAACATGCTCGAGAGCGCCGATAGGATACTGAGTATCCCGGAACCGAACAATGGCGATGTTGTGTTTGCTCAAATGTTGAATGATTGCAAGCTGGAAGTGCGCGGTACTTTGAACGAAGCAGACGTGTCGTTGTCGAACCGTATCCCGGGCTCGAGCTCTTCGACGGTTACAAGCTTGGATAAACTGAACAAGTATTACAATGAATTTATCACGCATTATTACAATTTCCTCCATTACCAGACCCACTCGAATTCCATAATCCACATTCTAGCGCAGTCTCAGTCCAGCAACGGTTTGTCCTCTGCGTCGTCGGCATTTAGATACGTTAAATGCTTCGCGACACTCATCCTGGCGGCCCTATCTGTCGCCCTATCACTGCTAGTCGTTTATCTCGAGATGACGCCAAATAAATGGGGCCATAGTTGGATTTTCAATGGAGACCGTTGGTACAACTTTGCTCTCGAATTCATCATATTTGCATACATCACTTTCGTCTCACTTTACGCAATGAGCAGGTTTAAATTCAGCAACTTCCATTTGATACCGAATGGTAGAAGTAATCCAACGAATGCGCTGTATTACTCCCTGTACTCCAGCAGGTTACTATTCCCTCTATGTTTCAACTTGATGGTGCTAATTCCCTCTCAGACCAAGAACAGAGTCAAGAGTAGTTTTGAGACAACCCTTTACGATAACCTGACCGTTATACCGCTGGTTGGTTATCTGAACAAGTATCTGCCCAGCATATTCCTGGCAGTCACCATACTGAGCTACAAGTTCGATCTCAAGCAGAAAGTACTACTGAAAGTGCTGGGCGAAGAGTATTACTACCAATTTTTTGGCATGATGATGTATGAGCCAGTCGGCGACATTGACTCTCTGCAAGGCAACGACCGCAGAAGGACGTCCATTCTAACGGAAGATGGCTTCAACTTCAGTGGCCGCTCACAAATGGACGAAGACTACGAGTACTCGCTGCAGGACGGCCGATACCTTTTCGAGAGAGCTTCAAGCAACTACGACATGTCTACGAACGACGGAACTGCCAACAGCGATTACGCCAGTGGTAATGGTTCCTACCTATAAGCGTAGAGCTAGTACAATAAAGCAGGTTATAGACTTTTACTTAGTGTCACTATCTCATCGCCATTCTGTCACATCGCGTAAGGCTTTATCAAGCTTACGTTGGGTCTACTTGAAGTAAAGAAGAGGCATGTAGAGTCAAGGATATTGGTCTTGACAGACTTCCTGATAGAGTTGCATCGCTGAATCCCTTTATGATCGAGAACTGCCACGAGAATGGTGAAGAAATGGAAGGCTGATGGTGTATTAGGCTTGATATACGTGTGGGCATGGTCGGTGTCGATGTACCCGCCTATAATTACGAATTGGAAGCAGAAATCTTCGACTGCAGTTTCCAAAGATTTTGCTCTGCTAAACACTACTGGTTACTTCTATCTGCTCATTTCGTTGACCTTACAGCTGTACCTTTGGGTGCCAGCTCCCGAGTTAAGCGGGACTGATGGAGGGCAGCTGGTAGATACGAGACCCAAAGTTACTCAGTTCGACTTCTGGTACTGTCTACATGGTTTTGTGATGAACATAGTGCTTGTGAGCCAAGTAATTTACGGGAAGAAGCTATGGAAATTCAAGACTGACAACCATCAGCTCCGGATGAGGCCGTATTACCACAAATTTTGGATTATCTCACTGGTGGTTTTTGCCATGCTCACCGTGAGATTTGGCTACCAGTCTTTCAGCCAAGGTTGGGACAATCAGAGGACGCTGTCGTATTGCAACAGTCTGTTCATCTTGAAGATCTCCATGTCTTTGATCAAAAACATACCGCAGGCGTTCCATAACTACGAAAGAAAGTCTTTGAAAGGATTTGCAATCCAGAGCGTGATGCTTGACATTACTGGCGGCGTCGCATCGCTGCTGCAATTGGCATCGCAGATAAGCAACGATCAAGGTCTTACCGCTACGACGTTGGCGGCCAATTTCGGCAAGATCGGATTAGCCCTCGTCACGTTGGTGTTTGACTTCATCTACGTATCGCAATGGCTGATCTATCGGGATGCAGAGCTAGCCATGGCCAGTCCCAACATAATCAAGCTTAGCTAATAGATATACAATGGCAAAGATGATAAAAATACAATCGGAAGGAAGAAAATACTGTAAAGTGCTATTTAGAACAGACGACCGGGCCAGTACTGATCACTCGTCACCGTCGACATGAAATTTGTACTTCTTCTTCGTCACAAACACATCTCTCAACGCTTCATCGTCGACGAACCAAGACACACGACCTGCTGCACCTTCGTTCACAATACTGCTTGGCAGACCCTTCTCGGGCCTCTCCATGATTGTCTTGATGACGGGCGCCTTGGTAGCGCCCTCGACCACAAACGTAACCCGATGCGAATGGCAGATCACGGGGATCGTCAGCGATATCCTGTTGGCGGGTCCGCTGGGCGCGTTCTCGACGGGCACCACCCAGGCAAGCTTTTCCCGCAGATTCTCCTGGAAGTTCGGGAACAAAGATGCAATATGTCCGTCTGGAGCGCACCCAAGCAAAAACAGGTCAAACATCGGTAGTTTCACCGAGTCTCTGCCCGCAAAACCCTTGATAAGCACCTTTTCGTAGTTCTCCGCGCATTCCTGTGGGTCTCCGATCAGCTGCTCGTCGATATGGAACACCCTAGGCCTCCCGTACTTCTCCGTATCGATCTGATCCAAGATCTCGCGCTTCGCCAACCCGTAGTTGCTCTCGGGCGAGTCAAACGGAACCAGCCTCTCGTCCGCAAAGTAGATATCCCACTTCCCCCACTGCACATCCTCCCGTTTCAGCAATCCCTCGTGCAACACATGGATCAGCGACCCTCCAGACAGCGCAATCTTAAACCTCGCCTCTTTCTCCTTCTTCCCCTTCTTAGACCCCGAACTGCTCGACTCCCGCGACGCTGCCGTGCTATTCAGACTCGTACTAGAGCTCTTCTTCTCCTTCAAGCTCCTATTCAACGCACTATTCTGCGCATACACAACATGATCAGCTACTGCCTCAGCAACCCCCAAAAACTCGTGAAACGCGAAAACTTTAGGTACTGTGGTCGTCATCGAGCCTGCAACTATACCTTGCCACCCTTCTAGGCCTCCAAACAGCTGCCAATCGCCCTCTTTCGCTGTCTCTTCACCAAATTCCACCTACACGTCCTCCTTTTCACCTCGCCTTGCTCCTTATATACTGCTAGCTATGGAAAATTACAGTGCAAAATCAGCTCTTCCAGCTCATCGCGCCTCGATCAGCTCAATGCGCCGTCTGGCTGCTGCCAGTGGCCGTGGCAGCCTGCTGGAACACCTGGAGCGCTGTGTGTAGCTTTGTGTACATCTCTTGTAGCTCGCCCTCGAGCGAGCTGAGCACGGTGAGGGCGCCGCCGGCGCCCGCGTGCCAGCAGCGGCCGCTGGTGTAGGAGTGCAGGCAGCGGATGTTGACGGACCAGTCGCCGTGGCCGTTCGCGGACCAGTAGCCCGCGACGCCGCTGTAGAGGCCGCGGGTGCCCGCGGTAGCGGCCGCGTTGAGATCGGGCTCGAGGTTGAGCTGGAGCAGCTCGACGGAGCTGCGCTTGGGGGCGCCCGTCATGGAGCCCGGGGGCAGCGAATGGCGGAGCACGTCGAGGCCCGTGTAGGGCAGACGCGGGCTCGCGAGCCCGCGCCCCCCCGCGCCTCGACGGCGCTGACGAGCTGGTAGACCGTGTGGTATTCCTCGACGACCATGAACTCGCGGACCTCGACGTCGGGGAGCAGCTCGTAGAGGTCGTTGCGGATCAGGTCGAGGATCATCAGGTTCTCGCCGAACTCCTTCGGGGTGCGTAGGATCGCGAGCGCGCGCTCGCGATCCATCTGCGCGGTCTTCTCGACGGTGCCCTTGATGGGACGCAGCTCGCAGACGTCCGAGTCCCACTTGAGGAACCGCTCGGGCGAGGTGCTGAGCAGGCACAGCGTGCTGTCGGAGTTCAGCACATCGCTGAACTCGAAAAAGCTCGAGAAGGGCGCCGGGTTGCGGCGGACCAGCGTTTGGAACACGCGCCAGGGCTCGAGGCGCTTGCTGGGGACAATGTTGGTTTGCGTAGTGAGACACAGCTCGTACGAGTCGCCCCGGTGCATGTATTCCTGGGCGCGGTTGTACGCCGCGGCGTAGTCTGCCTTGTCGGGCATCTGGATGTCGAACGAGACGTCCGAGGGGAGCTGATCGCTCCAGGGCAGGTCCCGACACTGGTCGTCGTTGTTGAGCCATGAGCACTCGTCGAGCATCTGCGCAATCGGCGCGGGGAACTGACCGCACAGCGAAATGCAGTAGAGGTGGCCGCTGGTGTGGTCGATCGCAATGCAGTTCTCGATGTAAACGAGTTTAGCGTCGGGAATCAGCCTTTCATCTGCGGGGACCGTGTTGTAAACGTAGTAGCCCATTTCATAGCCGAGCGTGCCCACAAGACCGCCGATAAATGGTATCTCCTTGTGGTTCGACATGAGCTTGTCCGTCATGAACTCGCCCATGGTTACCCAGAAGTGGGATTTCTCCTCGTGCAGGACTTGGAAAGATTCGGGGAACTCTGACTCGTTCTTCTCTCCCTTCAAGGCGCTGTCGATCAGCTCCTGGGTCACGTTCGGGTCTCTCCACTTGTGAACGGTTGTCCTGTTGACTTGCGAGTAGTGCGTAAGCACCACCGAGTGCTCGTTGGGCAGCGCAATGATCGACCATTCGCCGCGGTGGTCGGCGACCTTGGACGAAGCCATAACAAACTTTGCATCCGGGATGCTATCGCATAGTTTCAAAGTCAGTTCGGGCACTTTACTCACACTGTACTTGCGAACAGAGACCTCCTTCTTCTCGGCAGGTTTAAACTTTTTGAATATGCTGCTGCGGTCGATCGTGCCGTCCAGCTCGGCCAGTCTCTGGTCAAAGCCGACCGGATCCCGCGTGTAGAGCTCCGTCTTCCGCTGGTAACGGCCATTCCGCATGTTCTCAGCGTATGCTAGCTGCAAGAAGTTCTTGATCAATCTGTCGCCCAGCTCAGAACAGCACGATTCCGGATGGTACTGGACGCCATACCACGGCTTCTGTTTAATCTGCGCCGCCATCAGCAACGAACCATTTTCGTCGTCAGTGGTCGCCAACGGGATCACCGCAGGCGAAGCCCCCGATACATGCAGCGAATGGTATCTCACACTCTTAAACGTACCAGGGTACCCATCAAATATCCCAGTCCGCGTTTTGGACAACAGCTCGATCGGATACACTTGTCCATGCTTAATAGTCTCCAATTCATCTATAACAGAGCCCTGCGAGTAGCACATCGCCTGGAACCCCAGGCAGATGCCGAGAACCGGCACCTCCGCCAATTCGTCCCCGGAAAACAGACAGGAAACGATCCCCACGTCGTCAAAACCGTTCACAGGGTTCCCGGGACCGGGGCCCACGATCACACAGTCGAAATAGCCCAGCTGGGCAGCCAATTCCTCCATATTAGCGAATGTATCGTTACGAATCGTCGTCACGTGCACCGGTTCATCACCATTAACAACCTGCTTCTCTATCAGTCTGACCACATTGAAGGTGAATGAGTCGTAGGAGTCTATGAACAGCACGTTGAAGGGCGCCATGGGTTTGCGAAGGCCTCTTGCTGTGTTCTCGCCGTGTTCTTTTGTTCTGCCTTCTTTAACAGTGTCTTGTATAAGCGATCGTTAAGCTCTTATAGCCTTGAAGACTAGAACTAAAATCTCGCTGTTCGAAACCCGGTGACCTTTCAGGTGGATTTGGCTTGAGATATGATCGAGGTGTTGGTCAGTGATCGGCTAGGTAAGAGATTGAGGGTAAAATGCTTGGAAGAGGACGCCGTTGGGGACTTTAAGAAGGTGCTGGGCGTTCAATTGAGCTGCCAGCCGGGGAAAATCGTGCTGCAGAAGGGTGGCCTGGTGCTCAAGGATCATATTAGCCTGGGGGATTACGAGGTTCACGATGGGACCCACTTGGAGTTGTATTATTCGTAGCAATTTGGTTGTATAGAGAATATAGGCTGTCAAACGTCACAGGAAGTACTCCACGCGTCGGGATGAGGCTGAGCGTGCCTGGTAGGCGTCTGAGAACACGTCGGCGTCTGCGGTTTCGGGCTCAGAGACGGAATCTTTGAAATAATCACTGATGGCTTTGAGATTGGTCGCCGATGGGTTGACGGTTTCGTTTAACAGCTTGTTTTCCGGTGCTTCATCGAATACGTTAAAGTAGAACTCGTTTGTCGAGTAGAGCTCGAGAATGGAGGCCTTGTTGCCGCATCTATAACAGTAATTTGGGGCAGACCACACGGTGGTGACCAGACCGTCGAAATAGACCTGGTAGCCCTCATTGCACAGCTGGTGAGCCCTGTATATTCGAGTCATGTTGTTAGAGTGTAGAAACTTCTCCACCACGCAACGGCCAAACGTGTAGCCGGCCCCGCGCGGCGATACCTGGAAGTGCTGCGACGACTCGCGGTAGAACTCTTCGCGGTGGTCCATGCTGCCCGCGTTGATCTCCTCGGGATCCGACCACACCAGATCCGCCATCGCCCCGTCGTGCGGGATCTCGCGGTACCGGTCTATGATCTTGATCTGGTCGATGGTCTGCACATTGGGCGAGAGCCCGCCATGAACACAAAACAGTTCGTTGTCTATTATGCAGCAGAGCACCAGGTAGTCGAACAGATCCGTCAGATAGTGCCAAACCTTCGACCCATCGCCGTATTTGTTCAAACACTCTGTGTAGAACCCGTAACTCTGCGTAATCTGCCGCGACTCGTGATTCCCTCGCAACAGATGCACCCGGTGCGGATATCGCAGTTTCAGCACCACCAGCAACATTATAGTCTCGACACTGTACAGTCCCCGGTCCACATAATCGCCCAGAAACAGATAATTCGTGTCTGGAGCCGCTCCGCCGATCTGGAAGATCTCCAGCAAGTCGTGGAATTGCCCGTGGATGTCTCCAACAACAGTAACCGGCGTGCTGATATGCACTACATTCGACTCTTTCACCAGCATCTCTTTCAGTTTGAAACACAGCGCTCTCACCGTAACCTCCGGCAACAGCCTTCCCTGGTAAAGGAGCTCCAGGCATTCGTCTAGTTCCATTGCTCCCACCGTCTGGCGCCTCCTAAAGCTCTATTCGGGCCTTCCTGGCTCTTCTTGAGGACTTGCTCTGCTCTAGTAATGCCCCTTCTAGCTGCGGCCTAGCGCGTTTCAAACACTTCATCACCAGTACTAGCAGCGTAAAGACGGAGAAAGCAGCAGCTTGAAGGCGATTGAGAGTTGGATCAGACTATCTGGCTGTTCATTGGACCAGGCAAGTCGGCTTACTGAGTTTGTGGAAGTTTTAGAGCGTTAGCAGTCGCGATTAGGTTGGGCTGGTACATTCTCGAGACCGCTTGAGCAAGGATTAGAAGTGTTGAGGTGGCTAGGATGTCTGAATCTGATTATTTCAACTTCACAGGGGTAGACAATGACGAGGAAGTTACGTCCCATGGGTATAGGAAGAAGGGCGCTCGACTGCGGTCTTCGAGCACGAGTTCTAGGCATGTTGCGCTGAATAAGTACGGGAGCACGCCGATCAGTCCAGGAGCGTCGCACCTGAGGTCTCCGAATTCCACGGTGAACATGGGGGTTTCGCCACTGAACTCTTTTAGACTTCCCAGTCGAGTATCGGGAAGCGGTCAGACTCAGCAAACGCCCAGGTCTACTTCTGCTGGCTCGTCTGCACATTCGAGTAGAAGAGCGTCTCTTACTGGAGCTGCCAACGCCAAGCTCACGTCGCAGCCACTTTCGCCTAATAAGTACGGCAAGGGCGAGAGTTCGAGCGGCAAGCGACATTCGTCGGCAAATTCTGAAGGGGCCGCCACTACGCCAACGCTGGTAATACCGCCTGAGCTGGCCTCTCTGAGCACACAGAGCACTTCGGCGGTTCCAACTCCGCAGTCAAATACCATACCGGCGCAGCATTCGCTATCAAATGGGAACGGTGGGTCAGTGCAGCCCTCAGGTAGCATCAGCAATTCTGCTCAGGATGCAGCATCTCCATCGTCGTCTACAAAGTCCTCGATGAACTTGGGCAATGGTTCGAACCCGAACTTAAGATCCTTCAAGAAGCAATACGTTTTAAACGAACAGCTCTACTTGAACAAGATGAAGAATAATGTCCCTGACGAGTACTATACACGAGGAATAGCGCCCTCCTCTGTTACAGAAGATAACGACGAATTTGACTTGGAAATGGAAGAGCTTGATCCCGGTATTGGAAATGATGATGTGCACTTTGGTACAAATTTCTTTACTGCTAGTACAGATAGCGATAATTTGGTCGCCATGAGCTCTAAATTCTTATTACATCGCCTGGAATGGTTGAGAAAAGCTGACCCTAAGAACCCCATCGTGGAAGAAGTCTTTGAAGAGCTGGACTCTCAGACAACACCCGAGAATGATTCTTCAGTGAGAAGCTTGGCCAATCTCTCGTCAGGCACCCAGAATTTGCTGTTGGATTTATCTCAGCATCCGCTAGTCTTGGAGAGGTTTGAATGGCAAACAATGTTATCAAACGTTCTGAAAGGTGATATTGTGAAAAGCGAGAAAAGCAAGATCGCTCAGCAAGCTAAGAATACTGGTTTTAATAGCCAGTATAGCGATGACCTCTGGTTGGAATTAAAAGCTTGGATGAACGGGACATCGGTTGAAAAGACCAAAAAGCAGTTACAGGCATTGAGAGATTCAACGGACGCAATTTTTCAGGAAGTTCTCGATTTTAGGCTTGAAGATGGCGTTAGCGTAGATGAGGCAGAACATTTAATCAGAACGCTGGTTAACAAATATTACAGATCAGTGACTTATTGGAGCAACCTCAAAGAAATGTATCATAGTAAACCAATAACTAAGACGGAGACGTTCGTGAGCAGAATCGATGCCATGAATAGCTGGCTGACTTTCAAATCCAATTTTAAGGCACTTATAGAATCACTGAAACAATGGGTGGGAAATGATGAACTAGATTTTGGTGCATTTCATGAAGCATCACCAGAGACCGAAGAGGAAAATAACAGTAGAAGTCACTTTGCAGAACAAATAATGAAAGAGAAAGACATCGAGACTATCTTCCAGAAGAAAATTTTCTTTCCTTTGGCCCCTTGGATTCTGGAAGCTAAGGTTTCCTACTTTCGGTATAAGGATGTCATGAGTGATTTGAATTTGGTCCTTTCGAATGAAGATCTAGAGTTGTTGGTTATGTTTCCAACCAGACTTGTCATACAAATTATTCACATTCGGTTGGCGTATGCCAAGAAACTTCAAAACCCCACTATGATGATGATTGATCAGATGATAGATGATTTTAGTTCTTACATTAAACTCTCTGTCCAGTTGAAATATACGGTTATGGTTTATTCGAGCGACTGGCCTTTCAAAGTTAATATAGATCCTGACTTTGATGCTACTGTTATAGAGGCCATACGATATTTGTTCACCTTATTACATCTGAAGTTGATTGACTGTACCAAGAAATCCTTTAAAACGTTCAAAGAAGCTGACGAACTATACAAGTATTGGGAGAAGCTGAAGAATGTTGGTCATTACATAGATGGTGCTGGTAGAGTGATTGCGCAGGAGTTCAATAAGTTGGCACTGCGACTGCTACACAGACTTCATTCCTACCTGTTGCAGCAACAAAATTCTCCTCCAAAATTTACCGACAGTGCTGAGGTAGAAAAATGGTTGGTTCAGATCTTCGAGAATCTTGGTTCTATGAAGCGTAAACTCAATAGGTTTACCAACGTACTAACGAAAGCATTTCAAAATTCCGTTAATTATAAAATCCAAGATCATAAAGCACTACTGCAGAAACTGAAAGATACTGGACACTTCTTGATCTTCACTGGAGGAGAGCTTGAACAGCAAGGTATCTATCTGATTGGCAGTTCAGAGCTTCTAGGGTGCACAGATGAAGATATACTGAAAATTTTGTACAACTCTGAGATTGGCTGTGATATGATACCTAAGCTTGAAATAAAGAACAGTTTGTCCCTTTACAACGCCGTTGAAAAAGAATGGGATCCAAACACCATGATCGTACAGGAAGTCGATGCGGACGGCGTATGTTATTATCATATTCAAAGTGAAGATGGAGTAAGCATGGAAAACGCTGCCAGGAGATCGAGATTGCACGTTGATAGTTTATTTGACAATTATCGGGATACTGAAAAGGAAATGCTTGATCTAGAGACAAAGCTGCATTCCTTAGGTTATGTTCTGGTATTGTGTCCCGAGAAACCTATGCTCTGGGAAGGTGAGATGTACAATTTATCGGATGACAAGGTAATCAAAGCGGAAGATTTTAATCAGAAGATCAACCCCAATACTTTGACTTTAATGATACAAGGTTCTGGCTATGCACTGGAATATCAGAATGATAGATTTCAGCAAATTGTCTCTGATGCTGTCAGTTTCATAGAAAGGCGCTGTTCGAATGATCAAGTGGAGAATGACCTGCAGAGATTCAATAAAGCCTATTTCAGATTCACGTACAGTGTTTTGAGTAACTACAGGAAAATCGTGAGCACATTTCAAAAGACGTGTCCAGGAAACGAGGTTTTAAACAGCGTTTTTCTCTTCGCTAGAGATTTTGGACGAAACTTCCTTCGCACAAACGTTACGACATATGAGAAAAAATCATTGATTATCCTCTTGATGATCAAGCTCAGCGTTGGGTGGATTTCTTTTCTCGTTACCGATTGTGATCCAACCGATCAAAAAACCTTCAGGTGGTGCGTTCCTGCAATGGAATTTGCAATGCAGATGACTAGAGGCTGGAACGTGTTAGGCCTAGACGAGGCACAGTTTCAGATTTTAAAGGAAAAGATTTCAGCTTGTATGTCTCTGCTTATTTCTCATTTTGACGTTATGGGTGCTAGATCTAGTGAAGCAGAAAAAACCTTACAGCAGGCCAGACCAACGATTGCTATCGAAGATGATATGGATGACAATTCCCTGCTTCAAATCAACTCCGAACTCCGAGTGCAAGCCATTAAAGAACTGGAGAAAAACACGAAACGTAATCCACGCCAGATCGGTAAGGTGCTAGATGACACAGACACTGGAAACAAATATCTACTCTCTTTGGCATCCTCCATGTCGAATGTTTCTATGAGGTGGCAGAAGAGAAATTTTATCGGAGGCGGTGCCTTTGGAACTGTATATTCCGCTGTCAATCTAGACAACGGTGAGATCCTAGCCGTGAAGGAGATCAAAATACAGGATACCAATACCATGAAGAAGTTTTTCCCTTCGATCAAAGAGGAGATGTCTGTTTTGGAGATGCTGAGCCATCCGAACATCGTTCAATATTACGGAGTAGAGGTTCACAGAGACAAGGTCAATATTTTTATGGAGTATTGTGAAGGTGGCTCGATGGCAAGCTTGCTAGAGCATGGTCGCATTGAAGATGAGATGGTGACGCAAGTCTACACTTTGCAGTTGCTGGAAGGTCTAGCGTACTTGCACCAATCTGGTGTTGTGCACCGCGACATCAAGCCTGAGAACATCTTACTGGATTTCAATGGTATTATAAAGTACGTCGATTTCGGTGCAGCCAGAAAGATAGCCAAGAATGGCACCGAGACAAGAAGTATCAGAACATCGGATAGCGACTCCGGGTCTGCTGAGAAGGACAACTTAACTGAGCAAGAAGGCGGATTAGCCCTCCAAGACATGATGGGTACCCCGATGTACATGGCTCCAGAATCCATTACCGGTTCACCCAACAAGGGCAGGTTTGGTGCCGATGATGTTTGGTCCCTAGGCTGCGTTGTTCTCGAGATGATCACCGGCAGACGCCCCTGGGCCAAGCTCGACAACGAATGGGCAATCATGTACCATGTGGCCGCAGGCCACACCCCACAACTTCCCTACAAAGATGAAGTTTCGGCTGCCGGAAGCAAGTTTCTACGCCGGTGTCTGCAGCAAGTCCCCACGAAGCGGGCCAGCGCAGTTGAATTGCTCATGGATCCATGGATTGTACAAATTAGAGATCTAGCGTTCGGACCGGATGCCCACGCGCCGGCCCAGGAGGAAACTACTTCCGCGACGGCACAGTAAAATGTCCTACAGAAGTCATAACAAGATACAACGCTGCGGGCTAATAACGGCTAGTCAGGCATACAACCTGGACCCAAAGCCGCAACATCTTGAAGGCTTTCCAGCGATCTTCAGCTGCCGATGCGCTTTTAGCTTGTTCCACGGGCATTGTTACTGTTGAAAAATTTTGGTATATGAAATATTACCTTGGCGATGAGATGAAGACAAGACAGAGAATATCGATATAATAGCTCTCTGGCAGGTCTGCAGACACTTTGAGGACTAAGAATGGCGACGTTACTACCGCCCCCAACGAAAAAGCAGAAGAAAGAAGCAAAAGAGCCTCGAGAAGTAGACATCGTGCCCACGGATCTGCCGAATGTGTCTATAAGGTTTGAAGCTCTAGATACCGGTGAAGCGGTGGGTGGAGCACTGAGAGTTCCTGGTGGTATCTCTGAGAAGCAGTTGGAGGAGCTGCTCAACCAGTTGAATGGAACAGCAGATGATCCAGTTCCGTACACTTTCAGCTGCACTGTTCCTGGTAAAAGGAAGGGCGATCCACCGCAGACGATAGACATAACCGACAATATATATTCTTCGCTATTGAAGCCTGGTTACAATACTACTGAAGACCAAATAACGCTGATATACACACCCAAGGCAGTGTTCAAAGTCAGGCCAATTACCAGAAGTTCTTCCGCAATTGCGGGTCATGGAGCTACCATTCTGTGCTCGCAGTTTGCACCCCATACAGGCTCTAGGATGGTTACTGGTGCTGGTGATAATACTGCTCGTATATGGGACTGTGATACGCAGACTCCTCTGGCCACTTTAAAGGGTCACCACAACTGGGTTCTCTGTGTTGCATGGTCGCCCGATGGAGAGAAAATAGCGACTGGATCCATGGATTGCACCGTGAGGCTGTGGGATCCGAAAGCGGGCCAGCCGCTTGGTGATGCTTTGAAGGGACATCAGAAATGGATTACCTCGCTGGCATGGGAGCCTTTCCATCTTGTCAAACCGGGCGAGAAGCCAAGGCTTGCCAGCGCATCGAAGGACGGTACCATAAAAGTATGGGACACGGTCAGGCGGGTCTGCGTTTATACTTTGAGCGGCCACACAAACTCTGTCTCGTGCATCAAATGGGGAGGCCAAGGCCTGCTTTACTCAGGGTCGCACGACAAGACCGTCAGAGTGTGGGACATGAGTGCTGGTGGGAAATGTATCAACATCCTCAAGTCGCACGCTCATTGGGTCAACCATCTGTCCCTTTCGACAGAATACGCAATAAGAGTAGGGCCATTCGACCATACGGGCGCCAGGACAGAGAGCGAGCAGCTCGCCAGAAAGAAAGCGCAGGAGAACTACGATAAGATCGCCAATCGAAACGGGAAACCGCAGGAACTGATCGTCACCGCTAGTGACGATTTCACGATGTTCCTATGGGACCCCTCCAAGTCGGGCAAACCCCTAGCAAGACTCACGGGCCACCAGAAGCTCGTCAACCACGTCGCCTTCAGCCCGGACGGCAGATTCATCGTCTCCGCATCTTTCGACAACTCCATCAAGCTGTGGGACGGCAGAAACGGTGACTTCGTCTCGACGTTCAGAGGCCACGTCGCGAGCGTCTACCAGGTAGCATGGTCCTCGGACTGCAGGCTACTCGTCTCGTGCTCGAAAGACACGACTCTCAAAGTCTGGGACGTCAGAACAAGAAAGCTGTCGGTCGACCTGCCGGGGCACAAAGACGAGGTCTACACCGTCGACTGGAGTGTCGATGGAAAGCGCGTATGCAGCGGGGGCAAGGATAAGCTGGTCAGACTCTGGACCCATTGATAGAGCTCGCTAACCGTCGATTTACCTGTAGAATAGCATTCGTATTACTGTTACTATGTGGTCACATGGTATTTAAAGCTTAAGCTTGATGGCTAAAATTTTCCAGTCTTAGGCTAGATAAGATGGATTACACGGTTAAAAGCAGGCATTGAGTATCGTTCTGGTGGCTATCTGGTCCAGTGGTTGGTGCAAAATGCTTAGAATAGGTGGCAGGTCTTGGCCTTTTTTCGGCAGCTCGTTTTCGAGGAGTTTTGCCAGATTGCAATCCACAGTTGAGTCGACACAGGCAGCGGGCGAGGCAGCTGAGAATGCGTTTAGTGTGTTTCCACGTATCCAGGATGTTAAGCCCGAGGAGCTTCTGGGCAGCGAAGCGTTCGGGAAGGGCAAATACTACGTTTCGAGGAGTTCGACGGGGAATCTGCCGGTCTATACTGACTACAAGGCCGGTGGGAACAAAGTGGTGACTGAGATACGGAAGATAAGTGGCGATATAATACAGCTGAGAAATGATCTGCAGGCGGAGCTTCCGCAGATTCCCAGGGAGGCATGGAGAGTGATCATGCAATCGAAGAAAATAGTCATCAAGGGCGATGCAGCCTCTAGTGTCAAAGAGGTGTTGCAAAAGAAGTTCTGAGGAGAACGTGGCATTGTGAATCATACGCTAATGGATTGCCAAACATCTGTACATACATTCATATAGGTAAATCTAGTGTGTTTTTGGTTCGTCTGTGATTCTCTTGTAGGTAAAGAAGACAGGTTCACGCACGACAATACTGTCGAGCAGCTGCGACAACTGGCTAAAAACGCTAGTAGGCATTTGTAGTGAGTCCTTGAGGATGCCGATCAAATTCTTGTCTTCTGACCAGATTGTGTTGAGAAAAGTGCTGTTCAATCCGCTGAACATCGTGGTGTTCTGGATCATCTCCCAAGTTTCGGATGGCGAGTGTGAGAAGGGGATTAAGCTTGCGTGAGGCTCGGTGGTGATTAAGTAGTCGAATGTTGGCCACAATTCTTCCAGCTCGCTGACTTTCTCTGATCTGTCGTAGCGAATTCCGTAAACGCCGTGATCTAGTTCGCCAAACAAGGTTGCACCGGTCATGCAAACCGGGACGTTTAGATGAACGGTGCTACTGGTGATGTTGTTAGCCACTATCATGTCGTTGAACTTGGCTACGGCTTCGCCGCCCGGATAGTTTAGCGTCGATACGTAAAGGAATGCCGAAGAAATGGCTAAGGAAAGCAGTGGGGACAATGGTAGAAGGCCCACAAACAGCAGGTTCCGCACGCTGTTGATCTCGATGTTCTCCCACACGTAGGCTGCGGCAGCACTTCCTAAAAGAATGATTGGCGGTAATGCATAAACGATGAATCTCCATTCCTTGTGCGGTTGTAACGACATAACCAAGATGTGGAATAACGCACTTAAACTGACGATCTTTAAATCTGTTGGAGCCATTTTGAATCCAAGTAAGTTCAGTAGCAGTATAGTTGGTGGAACGAAAAGCATCCTCAAGTAGTGCGTGAAGTAGGCAAAGAACGGCTCAGTACCCCAGTTTGTAGCGTTTCCTTTCAGCACGTTAAAGATGAATGCGTCAACCTCAGGAATGCACCATGTCTGCCAGAAATACGAGTCAACGGTTAAACTAACCCCCATGCCCAACACAAGTCCCATGAGTCCGAATTTAACTGCTTGCAGCAGTGAGATCTTCCCATACACAACCGAGAGCAGGGCGATGCCGCTGCCCATTGCTGCCACTTCCGACCTAAAGACCACAGATGTAAGCGCAAATAGCAGAATCGACCACTGGTACCGCGACTGCAGCACCCATGCTGCAGCAACATTCGTCAGAGGCAGCGTGAGGACAAAATTGGGCAGCGGTCTCGATGCGTAGTACATCAAATGAAACCCTGTCATGACAAAGACCAAGAACCACGTCCCCACAGTCGACAAATTAGCCTCAGGCTCCCGCACCTTAACTGACTTGCCCTGCTCCCTTCTTCTTGCCTCGTCATCTTCCCGTTTCTTGGCCTTAAGATCGAACGACCTCTGAGCGCTGTTCTTCAGGTATATCAACGAAACGGCGTTCGTCAGCCCAATCATCGCCCTGGCAAGGGTCTGCACTCCAAGTTGCGTCGGCTCGCTGGTCTTCCCTGGCAGACACGACAAGATTACCGTACAAACCTTGGTCATTCCTGCGATGATCAATGGACCCACAAAAGATCTCGGAACTGCTCCAGGAAACTGGAAATGGTCGTACCGTTCGAGACCAAAAAACCCGTAGTTCAGAATATCATGGATCGCCTGGATTGTAAAGCTTTCTTCCACCTTGGTAAAGGGTGCCCTGAACAGATACACGGAAACCACCACAAGCAGCGCTGAATCAACATAGGACCACAACATCTTGGCCAGCCTACCCAATTGAACCAGAGAACGAAGCAAATGCCACCAGAGACCTGAATGCCGGCTTATATACCTTGCAATTGGCCTTCAACGTGCAATTTCGAGTGAATAAAGCCTATCCGAGTGAAAAATCCCAGCGATGAGCTAGCTTGTACCAGCCGATCCAGGGCTTATAGGGACAATGGCGGCGTTGAAGGACCTGAGATTCAACGAGGAGGAAGATGGTGAGCTGCCAGAGCTGCTGACGGGCCAAGAGGGCGATTTGCAGGAGATTCTGAGCCGTGTGAGGGCGGATGGAGGTGTGAACGTTGTGAGCGAGGACAAGATAAGCAGGTCGAACCTGCAAGGCGCTGTGGAGGGGTTGGAGAGGAGCGGAAAGATCCCCGTGACGATAATTACAGGGTACTTGGGTTCTGGGAAGTCGACTTTGCTGGAAATGATCGCTTTGAAGGGCAGCGACAGGAAAATAGCCGTTATTCTTAATGAGTTTGGACAGTCGAGCGAGATTGAGAAGGCTATGACGATCAGGAACGGCGGAGCATCGTACGAGGAGTGGCTGGATCTCGGAAACGGCTGTTTGTGCTGTTCTCTGCAGAACGTAGGAGTCAAGGCAATCGAGAACATGATAGAGAGATCGCCGGGGAAGATAGAGTATATTCTGTTGGAGACGTCTGGCATAGCTGATCCAGCGCCCATTGCAAAGATGTTTTGGCAGGATGAAGGGCTGAACAGCAGCGTGTATATCGACGGGATTGTTACCGTGCTGGACTGCGAGCATATCGCCCGATGTCTGGACGACAAACCGGAGGCTGAGTGGGACGGGAGCACCGTTGTTGTGGAGGATAATCTGACGATTGCTCATTACCAGATAGCAATGGCTGACAGGATTGTCTTGAATAAGTTCGACAAGGTCGAGGGCGATTCGGAGCGAATAACAGAGCTTGAAGGCCGGGTGCGAGGTATTAATGAAGAAGCGCCGCTGTTTTATGCGAAATACGGGGATCTAGCACTGGATAAAATCCTAGATCTTCATGCCTTTGATGCAACGGGCTTTATGAACTCAAGTTTGGCGCGGCAAAGAGCAACCGTGCATGATCCACGGATGACCACTGTCACAGTGAACTTCAGGTACCTGAAAGATGAGCAGGAATTCGATCGCTTCCTGAAGGATTTCTTGCAGATCCTCCTATGGAGGTCGTTTGGTGCTTCGCGAGAGGACGGCGGAAGCAGTGTGGGAACTAGGATAGATTGGGAGATCCAGCGAACGAAGGCGCTGATATTAATTGGAAACCAGCATAATGCCCAAGCAAAGGTGATACAAGGAGTGCGGGACACCTATGATGTGTTGCCGGGCACTTTCTCGCCAGAAATGACTACATGCAAATTGGTACTAATTGGCAAGTACCTTGATCAAGACAGAATAGAGGATTTGCTTAACGAAGTACTAGCATAACATTGCGGAATTGCCTAAAATCCCGTCGATTTATTACAAACCTACCATAAATTATATAAAACAATTACTCACGTCTCAATGAAACGATGTTAGAAGACTTTGAGAAGTTTCTCTTTCTGAACTTGGCAAACACATATAGGCCACATAGGATACCCATACCAAGGAGCACTTTGAATAAGGGATGGTGTAAGTTGTTGAACTTGATCTCGTCTAAGGCTTCCTCCTCCTTGGCTCCAAGGGCCATTGTCGTTCCCATGGAAACACCCTTCGAAAGATCACCTTTCTGGAACTCTTCCAACTTCTTCAAGTAGGCAGCATGTAGCTCATCCGCGTTGCTCAATTTCAGTTCGTCGACCAATATGTACTTGAGCACCACGTCGTGAACAGGCTTGCCCTCCGCATCCGTCTCCACGTACTGAATCTTATCCACTAGACCATCTAGTCCAGCTACAACCTGGCCAAAGACTACATTTTTCGAGTCGAATTCGGTTGCCGGTTCCAATTGGGTCACAATAAAGAACTCCGAGCCTTGCGTGTTGGGTCCAGTATTAGCCATAGAGAGTCTACCCGGTCTATCGTGCTTCAAATCAAAGTTTTCGTCATCCCAGTAAGGACCATAGATCGACAGCGCTGCAGAATTGTCAAACACATCACCACCTTGGATCAACTTGTTCGCTATTATCTTGTGAAGCTTACTCTCCTTAAAGGAGAAGGAATGGGCCTCCTCAGGATCTGCAGCATTGTGGAACTTGAACTTGACGCCTCTACACAGCGTTACAAAGTTTTGTACCGTCTTGGGAGTCACAGTTCCATACAAGTCAATGCTAATCTCATGTTCCTTCTCCTTGTTCTCTTCTGCGTCAAAGTAACCAATAGTAATCAGGATACGGTGAGTAACTGGTGGATTAGGAGCATAAACCTTGTCAAAATCCATCTCTTTCCAGGTGACTCTCTTACCAGCATCGACAGCACCAGGTGCTGCCCTCACACAAACGAGGATGCAGCCCAAAAGAAGCAGGACACTTGATCTCAACCACGTCGTGTATTGCATACCCACTCTCGGTCCAATTGACTCAATACAGCTCTTTTTGACGTCAAGAACTGTAAGCCAGTGTATTAAGGTTCTTATATGAACGCGACGAAGCAAGAAGTCCTGTCTGGCGCAAGACCTTATATAAATATGAACCCAGTAAGCAGCTCAACGGCTGCTCCAGGCCAGCTGGCAGTCAGCTGAACCGGTCGGGCTGATAAATATTCTGATAAATATTCACTACTTGCAAATTTCTTGCATGCTCGTAGCCCAAGTATCAACGGTTCCTGGTGATGAACATCATATGTACCTAAACATCCTGTATAACGCCCTAGCTCCTGCCGGCGTGGTGGTGGTTTGCAAAGCAGCCTGTCCTGCTGCTGGCATTGTGAAACTCCATAATCGATAGTAATGTAGCGAGAAAGTAGCAAAGCTGCGGCGATTGTAGAAACTCTCGTACTGGCCACTCTAGGTATCATTTGTGCTGCGGCTGCGTTGCTGGAGACTCTAGCCGTATTTTGTGCAGATGCCGAACCAGTTCCGCTCCAGGCAAGACGACGTTGGTGTTGCAGTATGACTGGTAGTTGTACTGGAGGTCGTCTTGGAGACTGTTGTGGTTCCGGGCCGGGCTCCTCTCTCTGGGATATACTGCCAATTGTAGCAATCAACGCACGGTTCAGGTTCCACGCATTGGGCCACTTGTTCGTAGTCGTTCAAAACACCGTCGATCACGGTGTGAATCCGATGGTTGATCAGGTTCACATGCCATCCTTTGTCAGTGACAACGTCATAAACGCATACCCGACCGGTGTGGCAAGACGTTTCCATGGCATACCCTGCAATTGAGCAAGTAGAACTTGCTCCATTGCAAGTCCCCATAAAGATTGGATCTGCAGTATGACCGAAATGCCATACTCCTTCCGCATACGATGGCAGTCCAGGCGGAAAGGGTAAATGTAATCGCTTCGCAGCTAAAAGCTCGCCGGGTGCTTCAAACGCAACCGAAGGTAAGCCGTACGTGCGACCAAGCAAGGCTGCCAGCGAGCCTCCCAGTGAATGACCTGTTGTCCAAATGGTCGCGTTAGGATGTTCCTTATGAACTTGCTTGTACATGTTCATCGTGGCTGCATAATAATAATCCTTCTTCCTCAGTTCCTTCTCCAAACAAGCCTCGTCACAGGTGTAAGATCTCGTATAGCAATCACACACAGTGGTCCATAGATAGCTCACTCTTGCACAGCAGCATGAAAATAATAGGTTATCATTGATTTTATCGTTGGCTGTTGTCTCATCGATTCCAGATCCTGGCATGCCTTGCGCGCTTGTTCCCTTGAATGATAGAATAACGATATTAGCCTCCTCATTGACAAATACGTGGCCCCGCAGCCCGTCATCGTCCCAACCAAAACCGTCTGATTCTGATTTATTCCAGGGCGAAGAGATATTCCGCCAGTCGCCCGTATGCGGAATCTTGACGTAAGCATTCGACGACATCAATGCTAGCGAGATAATTGTCTCCTTGTCGGTGATATTTGGTACAATAACCTCATCGTCGATCCAATCGATGGAGACTTTCGCAGCTAGTGACGGCGAATCCATCGCAAAATCCAGATAGCCTTCCAAGAACTCGGGACTGCGGTCTGCCATTCTTTTTATCTGCATCTGGTCGCTCCTAATCTCGAATTCATAGTCAAACGGGTTATTTGTCATGAATCTGCCATCTGCAGTCCACAAGGGCTCATCGCTCGTTCTTTCATTAATCTTCATCTGACGCTGGTAGAGCAGGCCAGCCCGCTCTAAAAACTCAGGATCCACATCCAACTTCTGTAGCCATTCACACTTCTTTCCCACTCCATGTCTATACAACTGTTTTAACTTAAACTTCGAAGAGGGAACCCTATCAAGTTCCTGCCTGCTTCCAATGCCCCTATAAACCTCAGATATTCGAGCCAGCCTAAAAGATCCATCTACGAGCATCCAAAAGCAGAACCCTGCCGCTACCAGCACCGAAACAATGCTTAGTAGCACACCTAAACGCCTGTCCCTCCGACTGGTACCCTTTTCCATCTCTTCCAGCGTCACACAACCTACCGGTAAGCTTCAATCACCCTCCTTGGCACCCAAGATCAAACCAGCTCCAGACCAAACCCTCAAGCTTGCCTATCTAGCTGATCTTCCTATATAGATTGATAAGCATCTTTTTGGCTGTGCGCTTGATCAGCTGCTACGCCTAAGATCGATGAATCTTGATAATACTACAAACTGTAGCTATAAAGGCCATCTCTGCAACCTCCAATCGAGTGTGCTTAGTCTATCAAGTGAGCATGCTTTCAGTAATTCTTGTTGCGGCATCAAACTCGTCGAAACGGCGGTCTGGATGCAGTAATTCTGCACATTGAATCAATTTCAGGTCCTTGATGATCCTAGAGCGCTGGCTGGGGGTCTCGTCGGCCACTGATAGCTCGAGAGTGCGGCGTAGAATCTTGTCGACCAGCAACAGGACTTTTCGTAGCACGGTCGGGAGCAGAGCTGCGTCTTCGTTCTGGACCGGGACTATGAAATCGAGCAGTAGCGCATTGAAGAGGTCACCGCTCCCGCTGAACTGGGCATCTAGTTTGGTGACTTTGAAGCAGTTCATCGCACGGGACGCCGGATGCGTGTCGAAACAAGCGCAGTAGATATACTGTTCGCTTGTGTCGGCGCTGGAAGGGAACTCGAGGCTCGTAACGACGATCTTCTCGACTCTTGGGAATTCCGCGTGGAATAGCTCAAAGCTGAGCCGCAGAGACTGCAGAGAGTCGATTTTCACGCCCGACAGCGTCTCCATCTCGAACTGGTTGGGCGTAACCACATAGACGTCGTTCTCGCGCAGAATCTGCTTGTAGGCGGGCACATTCTCTTCTGCCACGTACAGCCTGCCATTATCGCCCAGTATAGGGTCCAAGATCCACTTGATACGGGTCTCTTTGCGGCATAGAGCGCCCACTGCCTTTGCTGTGATCTGCAAGCTTTCAACACTCGGTAAGTAGCCTGTTAGGACGGCGTCATACTCCATTTGCAGCCCCTCTAGAAGGCCCTTCTGCATAATTTCGTAAATTTCCTTGGGCTGCGACCTGAAGCCAGTGAAATGGCCATACCCGGGGTGATTTGAGAACTGAACCGTGTTAAGACCATCTACGTCCCAGCCTCTGTATTGCAGCGGGAAAGTAGCTGCTTTATTGCCCACGTAGCCATGTATAACGTGCGATTGCACCGACAGCACCCTTCTAGTTCGTTTCTCACGCTTCGAGAACGGGTCGAAATCGCCTGGTTCCTTGGATCTGGTCATCCCGTACTGTCTCGACCAATTTCAGATGCAATTGAGTCCTGGTGGTGTTTCCCTCTGGTATTAAGAGCGTTCAACCTTTGCGTAAGCCCTACGATTTTTCTTAGCAAGAGATCCTAATTCTTAAGGCTGAACAAACCAGCTTAACAGAGCATATCGTTCGTTCGGATTGCCCGGTAGGCTGGCTGGTTTAGTCATGAAGTTCACTTCGTCAACTTACAATGTCGGATACCCCGTTTATGGGTCGAAATTCCTCAATAACAGCATGCTCTTGGTCGCTGGAGGTGGTGGTGAAGGAAACAATGGTATTCCTAACAAGTTGACGGTGTTGAGGGTTGATTTTGAGAAGAAGAAGGTTATTAAGAGGTTTAGAGAGATTACCTTGGATCCTAACGACGATTCTCCAACGACGCTTGATGCTGCCAACAACCTTATCCTGATGGGATGTAATGAGAATAGCGAAAAGATAAAGAGTGGTGGTGGGAATCGAAATCTACGTAAATTTGTCTATGAGAACGAGCACTTGAGGTTTGTGGCGAGTGTTGACTTTGATGGTTCTGTGTCGCCCGAAGATTACACGAAGCTGCTCTATATGTCGCGAGATGCCAGCGTAGGGGCCATTGCGTCTTCCAAGACGCCCACTGTAATCAGAATTATAGATCCCAGAAGCCTTGAGGAAAAATACGAGATCGAAACGGGTCACGATGTGAAGGATATGCACTTTGCACCAGACGGTAAGGTGATCGGGTACATTACGGCATCTACTTTAGAGATAATCTCTATCGTTACTGGCAGATTCATCATCAGAAGGAATGATTTTGATAAGAACTACATTCTGTCAAAGGTGAGATTTCTCACGGACGATGTAGTTCTGATCGCGGCTTCTCTACAGAAGGGCACAGGTGTGGTCTTGATCAAGATCAGCTTGAAGAGTGGTCGCGCTACCGTGCTGAAGAGCAAGCTCGTAACCAACAAGTTCAAGGGATTCACTTCGATGGATATCGATGCTAAGAATCAGCTCGCCGTGATTGCCGGGAATGATAACTCTATCGCTTTGGTTAAGCTAAAAGATTTCTCCTTGGGCAGAATCTTCAAGCAGGTTCACGGGTTTGCAATTACCAGAGTTGCCTTTTCGCCTGATTCGAAGTTAATCGCTAGTGTGTCTGCGGCCAATACCGTTAATGTGATTAAAGTTCCTGAAGGTTTTGCTTTATCCACTTCGCTGGGCAGCAAGATATGGAGATTCTTCGTTAATTTCATCCTGGTTGTTATTATTGCTTCTTTGGCGCAAGTCTCGTACAGATATAACCTGCACGAGAGATCTTATAGGTTCCTCAAGCATCAATATCTTGCCAGACGCGGCGGCTCGAGTGGTGGAATAGACATCCTAAAACAAACTACCTTAGTAGGAGATATTGTTAATCAGATGACGACTACCAAGGCCTTTGACACAACAGAGAAAACTGTTGAAACTTCTGCTTTCAACAGTCATGCTGCAGGTGCCACCGGTGACGATGTATGGTTGAGCGAATCTTGGATTACCAGCACATCTTCAGTCCTCCCCAGTAGCGTAAACACCCAAGCTGGCTACACCGAAAGCTCTTCCGCTATCACAATGGCGTCGAGCTCAATGAGCAATCAACCTGAACGAGTTTCAGAACTTTCAGTGCAAACAGACGAAGTAACCGATAGAGATTCTTACTCGTCATTGATTCAAATTGAGGATCAGCGCTCTGAAAAGAGTACCGACCTAGATAATGCCAAGACTTCTTCACAAAGCTCCAACGCGATGAAAACAAGCGCTCTTACTGCTGCTCATGCGTCTCGTTCGGATGACGCAGTTGCAAGGTCTATCCATATTTCCGATACAGAGACAAGCGAGGTTGCAAGATCTACTTCTTCAGTAGGTACGAAATCAACTGAACGGGCTAAAACTGACGCAAGAAGCATGTCATCAGGGAGTTTAGTTGAAAGACAGAATGAAAGCAACAAAAGGCCTCAAAAGTCAAATCAAGCTTCTTCCTCGCTTGCAGATGCTTTGCTTGACGTTTCTGAAGCAGCAACCCATGCTGGGGGCTCGAAAAGTTCATCTGGCGCTATTATCGAAACTAATATGGCTCAAAGCGTCAAAGAAGCAGGAGCGAAAACCTCACAGACGCAGTTGACTACACAATTGCGCAGTGTAACTATGAAATCCGTAACGAAGGCTGCATCGACGGCTTCTGGTGTTTTGACTACGCAATCCTCCTCACAAGTATCTTCTGGAAAATCATTTCCGGACGCTGGGCAGGAAATGCAAAGTAGTAGAACAGTAGTTGCTACATCATCCACTGAATCTGAGAGCCCTGGTCAGACTGCTTTAACAACCGAAGACGAAGAGATTTTGGATCCTTCGGGTGTCGAAATCGATTACGAATCCTTTGACGAGAAAACTCCAGAACCAAATGAGCTTTTGAGCGCCGATCGGGATATGACGACGCCTACAGAAACGATTCTCTCGATGCAGGACAGCACAAAGAGCGATGTGGCAATTCCTGTGGGGGAAGAATCTTTAGAGACTGGTAAGCACAATGAGCGTCCGACAATTGGCTCTCTTCAAGAGAAGACTAAACAGTCCAGTGATGATGGCATGATGAGCGGTCACAGTAAAGAAGTAAAGGTTCACATCGAAATTACGACGACATCTTCTCCAAGCCCAGACTTAGCAGTCAATAGCAATGAATTCATGGATAAAGGCAAAAGCGAGACTTCCAAATATCCGACCGCCGCTGCCGTTCAGGCTTCCAGTAATGAAGTCCAACCTTCAGAGGCAGTCCTCAAAGATACCATGACGTGGAAGCACACGGAAGCGACAGAAATTTCGCGGGATGCTGCGACAGCTTCAGAATCGTTTCTAAAGATTGGCAGCGAACCTGCCAAGACCACAAGTTCAAGGTCATTCCCGGAAGGTGAAAGTGAATCGGCCATGCATGCAGACGTTTCCTCCAAAAGTGAAATTAAGTCTTCTGAAATACCTAGTATTCAGATAAGTACAACTTCTGCTCACAGCGAAACCGAGGCATCCGAGCAAACACCTACTGGCCCCGTGGCTGATGAATTCTAAGCTCATCGGCCGGCAAGATACTAAAATATAAGGGATAGCCTGCAACCGTCCCGCAGGGCAGAGTTGGATGAGTTGGATCTAACGCGCGTTAGATAAAATGGTTGCGGGAGGAACCTAAGCGGTGCTGTGAATTATAAAGTATGTCCATTCTACATAGCACATCAGAGTGTACCGAAACACGTCTATCATTGGAGTAAATATCATGCACTGCTTTGAAAAGCTTCTTCAGTATTTGCAGTCGATGCCTCTGTCGATTGTTTCTTGACCAATTTGCGCCTTGCTTCGGTGGCTAGTTCTTTGAATTCATGGTGAAATAATGAGATCCATGACTTCCTGTCGAATTTATCGTTCTTGAAGTCTGAGAGGAGTTTTTGATAAGATTTACCGCCGTTTGCACGCTTCATGATGAATGAGATGCTATTAACAGAACCGAAAGCATTACTGCTGTTACGAGAAGCCTCCCAACTTAACAATTGTCTTTTTAGCTCAGTTTCATCAACGGGCTCGATGGCATCACAGAAGTTGCTATTCCACAGCATCTCGTAGTGATCGTAACGAGCAATCATATTCTGTCTTGTGCCATTTACCGGTAAACCTAGCGAAGCCAGCTTCTGTCTTATCTGAGACAAGCTCATAGATGTGAAGTTGACTTTTGGTAGTCTCTGTCGGTCGACCTTAGCGGCAGAATTCAAGTACTTGTCAACATGCAAATTGGGCTTACTTTCTTCATGACGATGGGGCGGCTTCGCTTCAGGAACTGCAGTCTTCTGCGGTACAGGTGAAGGAGAGGCTTGATGAGCATGTGTGTTCTCCTTTGCTGCTGGCTTTGGACGGCTACCCAGCGATTGTATGGTTAGACACTCATCCAAATGAGTCCTTTCTAGGGCCTCTATGGGGTAAAATTGCTCGCAAATGGGACATTGGGCCATTTTCTGCTTGGTTTTACCTGTCTGACTCTTGAGGAAAGGTTGTGCTCTTGATGAAGGTTTCGATATTCTCAACGATGATGAACTACTTGTGTTGAACGATGGCTTTTCCCTGGTTTTAACGATTTTGATATCGTCATCTTCGTCACTATGTGATCCCAGTTCGATCAAAGGGCTCTCTGTCGGCGACTTGGTCACCAAAGCATTCAGTAGCTTCGGCCTTGAAGACTTGTAGACTTCGATAACCTCATTTATCAGAAACTCGCTTCGCAGGCTAGATTCTCTTAGTTCGTTAAGGCATAATGGGCACTTGGAGTCCTGGCGCAGATACTGACGTATGCAAAGTGAGCAAAATGTATGGCCACACGGTGTTAAAACCGGTACTCGTAGGAATTCCTTGCAGATATGACACCTAAGTAGTTTATCGAGTTGACTTAGCTGCGGGACAGCTGATTGAGCAAAGTCGCTTGCATCTGTAAGACGCTGATTCATGGTGATTGGAGAGCTCTTTCGAATGCACTGGTAATCTCTGCCTTGCAGCTCAAACTTTCGACCCTGCCTTGGCTTCAACTAACCTCCTATTCTTCCAGAGACTGATGAATAAGAGTAGTAGCAACTACAACTTGGACGCTAAGCGCGACGACGCTACTGCGAATTACGGCTAAGAGCAGGCATTGGCAGTCCCATTCAATGATCTACCAGCGTTGGGAGTGGAGTAGTGCTACAACAGACTCCCAGAACGTTTTCTTGCTTTGTTTGTTTAATTGATACAATTATTTTGATACAAATCTATTTAACCCATTTTATGCTCTAACTCCTATTCCTGTTCTCCGTTTCCTTATCCTGCCCTTCAGTATTCTCGTGAGAAGCGGTTGCGTTCAGCTGCAATGCCTCATCGAGCGGTCCATTGTGGTCTGCTGCCTGATTCTGCGTAGCTCGCTTCCACAGCGAATAAATATCTACTCCGAAGAGCCCACCGGCTGAGAGTTTCGTTCGACTGAGACCTGGAGCACCGTCATATCCTGGCAACCGCTTGGCAGAAGACATTTCAGTTGCGGTTGCGCCTGTCGGTAGATTTGATGCCGTGCCCGCGATGCATTTGAGAATTGGCGAGCAGTACAGGTCCTCAAAGAGATGTGACGGAGTTTGCCATTTTTTCAGCGACGTGTCACCGTCCTTTGGAGTTGTCATGAATCTGCAGGGAGTTCTCAGGAGGCCTTGTTGCTGTGATGTGCTAGGAGTTTGGAGGATATCCGTTTGCTGGCTTTGAATTTTTGAGCTATCTGGTTGAGTATCTCGAGAGCCGTCCAGTGCGGTTGTTGGGACGTCTAATCGTTCGGTGCAAACCGGATCTAACAAAGTGTCACTTGAATAATTTTCCGCCAACGGTGACGCTTCCTCAAAGCTGGAATTGAACGAGCAGGTGTATCTGTTGAAGCTATGAGACGACATGAAAGTGTTCTGGCCGGTTGTTGGGCCGAACATGCTTGCTGAGTCGTCAGAGATCACCCTCGGAAGCCCCAAAGTTGTGTGAAACTTCTTCAGCGAGTAAGGCGGGCTCAAAGTGTTGTAGTTATTCTTTTGTCCCTCGTGCAATGGCGGCGAATCCGGTTCGGCAAAGTCAACTGCCGTGAACTTATGAGAGGGCATTACCGCGGGCGAAGAGTTGATCTGTAACAACGGATTGTCACGTTCACAATCTGATTGATCGCCTTCTGTGAAGGGTAGATTCGTCACATCGACAGGCAACCCATCGCTCGCACCAAAAAACTGATCGATATCCCGTAACTTTTCTCTCACTTCCTCATACGAGGAAGTCTCTCCTCTGAAGAACTTCATCTCATCTCCCCATTTCACCTCCCAAAAGTGTCCCTTCCCGTCGCACGACTTCTCGGTCTTCACAAACGCCTCGTTCAGCGACAAGTTGTGCCTGATAGAGTTCTGCCAGCCAGCGTCTTTCAACTTATAGTACGGGAAATGGCCGGAAATCCAGCTGTAGATCTGCGATAGCGTCAATTTGGCCTCCGGCGACTGCAAAATCGCCAGCCCGATCAACGTCGCATACGAATAGGGCGGTTTCTGTCCCATTTCCCCGTTATCTCTTCTTTTCCTCAACGACTGCAACAGCTCTTCCAAAGTCATGATACCACTCGAACGTGTTCCGTCTGTCCTATGTTTCTTGGCCCTCGTGAACGCAATTGGCGAGGATAAATCCGGCGAAAGCGGCGCTTTCGCACCTTTCCGTACTGTAGAGCTCGGTGGTGTCACCACACTCTCATTACTCCTCTTCCTCCCGCACCCAACACCCACCACGCCATGTCTTGTCTCTTCAGGCATCCCGTTCTCACAGCTGCCGGCCAGCCTAAATACCACCACGTCTCGACGATGCCACTGATATAGTCCGCAACCAACGCACCAATGCTGCCCTGACACTTTTAATACTCTTCATCTAGCGGTGAGACACGAAACTTTTGGCGTTTTCCAGACGCGACGCGTCTCGATGCCTCACGCCTTGGCAGGACAGCAAGGCAGAGCAGTCCAACGGCGACTCCGGCTGGCTCAATGGCGTTGCTAGTCGCTGCTGGCGCAGCCGCGACACCCGCAGTGCACGCACTGCTTGAAACTGACGGTTCTGCCGCTCTCGCGGGCGTCCTTCTCGAGCTGCGCTCGCGGTACTCGGCAGATACAGGTGGTACCGTCTGCGGATTCCGTCGTCTGGATGCATCGCAGACAGCACAGCGTCTCGTAACCCCGTTTCTTCCACTTGGCGATCAGCAGCCGGTCCGCGTACCGCTCCTCCAACAGCCACTCGTACAGCTCGCGGGAGATAGCCTTGCGGCGGTAGAACAGACTGTACACGTACCGCGATCTCTCGTGGTGGATCCGCATCACTTCCCAGAGCGGCTCGCTGGCCCTAGCGCGCATCTTTGAGCTGCCAGACTGCTCGGCAGCTCTCAGTTGCAGATCAAACTCTCTGAGCGTTGGCTCGATCTTGCCAAAACCTTCCGGCGCAGGCCGGCTTCCCTTGGTCCTGATACGCACCATACAGCGTGTAATACGGTCTACTGGCCTCAAACAGCGACTATAACACCCTATAACACCCTATAAAACCCAAGATGATGCCCATTTTTTCCACTATTCTATATATACGGCTGCCAGATGAACCAAAAAAATTAATTTCGACACCAGCAGGATTTGAACCAGCGCGGGCAGAGCCCAAGAGATATCCGAACAAGCATTCGAGTCTCTCGCCTTAACCACTCGGCCATAGTGCCAATTAATCGTTGAGATTTTAGAGTGAAAGAGATGGGTATACCGGAGAGCGTTGGAGGGGATTGTATATAACATCGTTATATCGGTACTTTATGGCTATCTCGTATGTACTAGGCTGTGTAGCAGATTTGGAAGAAATCGTACTCGAGTTGCAGCGTTTTTTGAAACATTTCTTCGACTTCCTCGATCTTGAGCTTGTCTGTTTCCTTCCTTAGGAACTCGAGCCACGTCTCGAATCGCTCGCTGTCGTGTAGGTCGATCCATCTCTGGTGTTTCCAATGCAGGTGAGGGTTTCTTGGCAGATCATGGGCCCATTTCCAGTAGACGAGCTCTGCGACCCACATCGCGGTGATTAGTTGCGGGTACCCGTAGAGGTCACGTCTGACCCTCTTTTCCTGGAGCAGATCCATGTAGACCTTGACCTCGGGCAGGTAGTGGTTCAGGTAGAATTTGCGCTCCTGCTCAGTGACGGCGGGTTCGAGTAGTTTCAGACAGTCGTGGAAGTAGGTGTTCTCATCGTTGGCGAAGAATCCTATCTGCTTGGCCAGTGTGATCAGGCTTTCGGTGTCCGGGGCCATCGAAGCGGTGTTGCACATGCCTCTCATGCCCGACTGGAAGAACTGCAAGTCCTGTGCCAAGTATATGTAGAGGGTTCTGTCAGGAAGGGTTCCTTGGCATAGTTCTCTCGTTAGAGGGTGCTCTGTGGTTTTCTTGAACAGTTCCTGGTACTTGCTGACCAATGCCTCGGTTGTAGAGACCATTATGCTTGGGTCACAGAGCCATCCTGGTAGGCACAACTGGAGGGAGCACTTTTTATAGTTTAGAGCCTAAGCTTGTCGTTTAGTTCAGGAGGAAACTGATAGCGTATTTGCTTAACAGGCTACGCCAGGTGATTTATCTCATTGTGTTTTGTAGTTCCAACAGTTGTCAATGTAGTCTTTTCTCTACAAAGCATTAATATGGTCATAACATAAATAAAGAAATTGCGAATACTGGAGCTACAGAATATTCTACTTAGTGGTAGGAATGCAAGCTAGGTTTAAAGACAAATTCAGCGAGAGTGGAAGCTGGTCTCTCCTAGCCCCGCTGTCCACCAGTGATCAACTGATTCGATGTTGACGTTTCTGTAGCCAGTTTTTCCACAAGAAGAGGGACATTTCCCACGCCATCACCAGAGTAATGAAGCCGACGCTGATGTTGAAACTGAACATGGGCGTGAAACCGCGATACTCCATGGCCTCTATAACTTGGTCCGTGGATTCCATGAAAATTAAACCGCCGCAAAGCAGGCAAAACGAGGTAATCAGTTCGGTGAAGGGTTTCGAAGGCTCGTAATTCTTGTTTGGGACAAGGAATAATAGCACAAAAGTCAGCAATCTGAAGAAAGAGCCATACGAGAGCAGATACCCCCATTGTACATGAATTGTGGTGGAAGTCTCGGAGGCTTGAGCATGCTGCGACATTAAGATACCTGTCCAGAAAATAGTAAAGGTTGGGAAAGGGTTTGGCGAGTAACCGGGGGAACCGGCATACACGTCTTCCTCTGCGACATCTTCCGAATGCTGTAGGGCGTGGTTAAATTTCCAGTCGTTGAGTTTTATCTCGGAAAGCAAGCCGCACAGCCCAGAGCCAATATACATGAACGCAATCGAAACATGCTGCAGATCCTTAGCCGACCAAGGTCCTCCGGCACCGGCCAAGTGCTCCAGGAAGATGTTCGTTGACCCGTAGAAAAAGATCAAGAACGACTCGATGCCCTCCATTGTAATCATACCTCTTGGAGTAAGCAACTTGCGGATCCAGGTAGGATTCTTGCGTGCGAACTGTTTCTTGGTAATGATCACTTTGTTCCACGCCCAACCATTTTGTCTTCCGAACCCGCAATATCTTGCCAGCGACACCAGCCCGAGGCAGATGAATACGCCGCCCTTGATCCAATGTGCCAGTAAATTGAAGATGCGGACGCCCTTACCGAGTAAATTACCTACGGCGATACCCATCGTAACGTCGACGAAATAATACAACAATAGCGGGTAATTGAGCACATTAAAGACAAGCGATGCGAAAGATCCGAATTTTCCAGCGAAACATTGAATCAACCGATTAGAAAACACTTTACTCAGTAACGAGTCGCGCTTCACAGAGCTCATGGACTTAAAAGTACCAGAAAACGACCGATTTTCCAGGTCGAACGAGTCCTTCTGACCGGTGTCAGCCCTCTGCGTCGACTCGGTATGGTCGTTCTCCAGCTGCGACTCCTCGTTGTTGGTCTGCGGCGTTGAAGAGCCCTCCTCATGGTAGTAATCCAGCGGAATGAAAAAATTCTGTTCAATCTCTGCATCGCCGCCGATAAACCACCTCGAAGCCTGGCATATCAGCGCCGCGGCAAAGTGAACCACCACAACCACAAGCAAAATCCACGAAGTAGCCCTGTAAGCGTTCTTCGGATACCAGTCGTACGGAAAACTTGCCGAAAACACACTCAGCGCCAACAACGACGACAAAGTCAACACCAGATTCACGAACAGCGCAGGTAAAAACCACGAAGACCCAATGCTATTGAGCGCCAAACACACCGGATACACGAACGCAGCGCTCACCAGCAGACTCCCCGCATGGTATTTCAAAGCTGCCCTATTCCCAAGCTCCGTGTTGAAAAACGTCGTAGTATTGTACTCCGTCCAATATAGCCTCTCCGCCGCGGTCAGCCCGGGTCGCTGCAGCATAGGCAAACCGTGTAGATGCTTAGGCTCGTGCGGAACCGGCACCAGCGTCTCGTTACTCATCATAGACGCCATCTCATCGCCACCGCTCATCTCCATCTCCATTTCGTGCGCCCAACACACGCCAATAAGCGCCAGCAGCACCACATGAACCCTCAATCTCATCCCAACGGCCAATTGAATCTTGCTATGCCCTCTTTAACTTGTCTCTTGTTCGTAGACTGAGTTGTTTTTTCTTCAGGGATAGCTCTTAATCGCTTAGAAGAGACCTCGGCTATAGAAGCTCTCAGCTAACAGTATATATAAGAGCTTGCCACTGGGAGAGGCTGGTTCGTGGTGTGCTGGGCTGGTTTGCTTGACGACTTCATGTAGCGGTCGTTCCGGCGCGGACCGCCGCCGGGGTCCGCTGACGGTCCGCTGGGGTCCGGCGGTTCGCCTGCTGGTGGTGGGACTGCTAAAGCAGGCCAGGAGACCATGGCAAGGGCTCCTGAAAGCAGCCGCTGACGCTGCTCATCGGCGCTGCAGTTGTCGTGGCGACGAGCTGCTGCTCGTCGCGGGTGACAAGCATACCGCTTGGCAGGATTTAGCCGCCAAGGTCGAGGGCGGCCGTGGTGGCTTTAGAGGGCTGCCAGCTGTGCTGGCAGCTCGTCGAGCTGTTGCACGGGTATTTCGCGCCATTCCTGCTGCGAGAGCAGTTGCTGGGCGAGTTGGAGCCGGTATTGCAGTTTCTGGCGGATCTTTTGGAGCTCGGGGGTCGTCTGGAGCGGCTTTCGCCGCTCCAGACCCTCCTGGCAGGCAGCCTGGGCCTCGCTACCGCGTCGCAGCTTGATCAAGCACATCGCGCGGTTGCTGTGGGCGACAGGGCTGGCAGGATCGATGCTGACGCATTTGTCGTACCAGACCAGCGCTCCCGCATAGTCCTGGCTGCGGAAACAGGCGTTCCCGCGGTCCTTACAATCATCAAAAGTCGTGGCCATCGCTATACGTGTGTTGGCTGTGGTTGGAGTGCTGTTGGTGTCTTATAGCAGTGAAAAAAAATTTCAGCTGGTATTACAGCTCGATGAGCTACGTTAAAGAGCCATTGGAAGCGATGAACGCTGATCATGAGGAGTTGTTGCAGGAATTGGAGTCTATTGAAGCTATATACCCGGGTTACATGACCGCTCACACGGCAGATTCGACAATTGTGTCTATTAAGGTGCCGCAACATGAGTATGTGACGGTTCAGATATCGTTCCCAGCGGATTATCCTTCGAAAAACAGCCCCAGAGTGATGGAATTGCGGTTTGACGATGATTCCCGACTGGTTTCGCACGACGCGAAGTTTCTGCTGGGTTTGTTCCAAGAAGTGATGGACTCTGCGTTCTACCAGAACGGTTGCAATGCGGTGTGTTTGTTCGATTTTCTCACAGAGCTGGATGGAGTGCTGTACATGGAGCCCAAGCAGAATGAGGGTGTTGTGGAGCCAGTAGTGGTGCCAATGGACCCGTTTGAGCACTGGTATGCGTCAAAGCCGATCACGGACCGCGGTTCTACGTTTATGGGGTTTGCCACCAGGGTGAGCTCGGAGGCTGAGGCGTTCCAGCGTCTAGAGACGCTCAAGACGGACTCCAAGATCAGGAAGGGCAACCACGCGATGTGTGCCTGGCGAATAAAGCAGCGCTCGCAGGACGACAAGCGCGAGATCATCTTTCAGGACTCGGATGACGACGGCGAGACCGCAGCGGGGTCCCGGATGCTACATTTGATCACCATCATGGACATTTGGAACGTCATGGTGGTCGTGGTCCGCTGGTTCAACGGCACGCATCTCGGACCCGACCGGTTCAAACACATCAATTCCGCCGCTAGGGAAGCAGTGCTCAACGCGGGGTTTTAACCTGCTTGAGTATCTTGTCTAGGTCATAATCGTCGCTTTCCGCGTCTTCCCTAGACCTTTTGGTTGCCTCACTATCCTCTGCCTCGCCCACTGTTCTCCTGCCTCTCACGATCGGGTTGGTTTCCCGCTTCACTTCCGTGATACTGACGTCGCTTCGCACATTTAATCTCTTTCTGGGCACTATGGTCTTCTTCCGCAGCTTCTCCGGTCTCGGTAGGCTCTTCAAATCCCATTGTGAGTTATCTGGTACTCCCGATTGCTTGGGTTCCTGATCTGCCCTTTTCTCGTCGCTACTCGGCCTCTCCGGCTGGGAGAACTTCATGAACTTCATGTTCATGACTCTACTGGACAGCTTAGCATTCGGTTGGCTCATGGTGGCGCTGCCAATGGCTCTTCTACTGCCAATAGGCCAGTTTCCAGCGTTAATGGCTCTTAAGTATGGAAAATTTTTTTTCACTCGATGAGATGAGATGAGATGGTGAAAAAAGACAGGCTAAACTGGTCCAAGATAGACTGCTAATCGAGCTGTAGGAGACCTGATAGTGCCATGAAGTCTGATTTTAAGTTCTCAAACCTACTGGGTACTGTTTACCGGCAGGGAAATATTCTTTTCTCGCACGACGGAAGACAATTGCTGTCGCCAGTGGGCAATAGAGTTTCAGTGTTCGACCTGGTGAACAATAAATCGTTTACTTTCGAGTATGAGCACAGGAAAAATGTTTCGACGCTGGATTTGAACCGGCAGGGTACACTTTTGATCTCTGTGGATGAAGATGGTCGTGCAATTTTAGTGAATTTCAAGACGAGAAGTGTGCTGCACCATTTCAATTTTAAAGAGCATTGTTACAGCATCAAGTTCAGTCCTGATGGAAGACTGTGCGCGCTGGCGACAGGCAGATTTTTGCAAATTTGGAAGGCTCCCGAGGTTGGGGAAGACCGCCAGTTTGCGCCGTTTGTGCGGTATCGTGTGCAGGCGGGTCATTTCCAAGATATCGTGTCGCTTACGTGGTCGCAGGACTCGAGATTCATCATCACTAGCTCGAAAGACTTGACGGCGAGAATATGGTCTATCGACTCTGAGGACAAGAATCTTGCGGCTACCGCGTTTGCGGGTCATAGAGAAGTCGTTCTGGGGGCGTTCTTCAGCGCTGATCAGGAGAAGATATACACCGTCAGCAAGGACGGTGCGCTGTTCAAGTGGGAATACACGCCAAAAGATCCGGAGGACGAAGAAGATCTCTCGAAGTACAGCTGGAGAATCACGCAGAAGCATTTCTTTCATAACGAACAGAACAAGGTCAAGTGCGTTACTTTTCACCCGCAGTCCAATCTATTGGTTGTCGGGTTTAACAATGGTGAGTTCCGACTTTATGAGCTGCCCGATTTTACGCTCATCCAGCAGCTTTCTATGGGACAAAATCCAATCAACACAGTAAGTATAAATTCTTCGGGAGAATGGCTTGCTTTTGGCTCTAGTAAGCTGGGACAGCTGTTAGTATATGAGTGGCAGTCAGAATCGTACATCCTAAAGCAGCAAGGTCATTTTGACTCGCTCAATGGGCTGGCTTATTCGCCAGATGGTTCAAGGGTAGTCACAGCAGCTGAGGATGGTAAGATCAAGGTTTGGGACGTCGTATCGGGATTCTGTTTGGTTACATTGGAAGGGCACACATCTTCAGTCACTGCTGTCCAATTTGCCAAGAAGGGTCAGGTGCTGTTTTCCTGTTCTTTAGACGGTACCGTGAGAGCCTGGGATCTCATAAGATATCGTAATTTTAGAGTCTTCACTGCTGCTGAGAGAATACAATTTAGCTGTCTGGCGGTGGATCCTTCGGGCGAATGTGTTTGTGCAGGTTCCGTCGACAGCTTCGACATTCACGTCTGGTCTGTGCAGACCGCTCAATTGTTAGAGTTGCTATCGGGACATGAGGGCCCCGTCTCTTGCCTATCCTTTAGCCAGGAAAATAGCGTGTTGGCCTCTGCCTCTTGGGACAAGACTATCAGGATATGGTCCATATTTGGTAGATCTCAACAAGTTGAACCAATTGAAGTTTATTCGGACGTCTTGGCTCTAACAACTAGGCCCGATGGCAAACAGGTCGCCGTTTCAACCTTAAAAGGACAAATCTCAATATTCGACATCGAAAGCGGTAAACAAGTGGGAAACATTGATTGTAGAAGAGACATTATCTCCGGCCGACATCTGGAGGACAGATTTACAGCAAAGAACTCAGAAAGATCCAAACATTTTACTACGATCAACTACAGTTTCGACGGGCTCGCCATCGTAGCGGGCGGTAACAATAATTCCATTTGCCTTTACGATATTCCTAACGAAGTGCTGCTGAAAAGATTCGTCGTCTCCAGAAATATGACATTAAATGGTACTATGGAGTTTCTGAATAGCAGTAGAATGACCGAAGCTGGTTCCCTCGACCTGATTGACGACGACGGGGACAATTCAGATATAGAGGATCGCATAGACAACACACTTCCTGGTTCAAGAAGAGGCGGTGATTTATCCACAAGAAGAGTTAGACCCGAAATAAAGGTAACTTCCGTACAGTTCTCACCTACAGCAAATGCATTCGCCGCCGCCTCGACGGAGGGTTTGCTTATCTACTCCGTGGACGACTCTTTTGTATTTGATCCATTCGATTTGGACGTCGATGTCACTCCGCAAAGCACTCTGAACGCATTACAAGAGAAAGAGTATTTGAACGCCTTTGTCATGGCATTCAGATTAAACGAAGAGTATCTGATTCACAAGATTTACGAGGCAATCCCGGTATCAGAGATTTCCCTGGTCAGCGCCAGGCTGCCTGTCGTGTATCTCGCTCGTGTGCTCAAGTTCATTGGTGATTTAGCCATGGAGTCCCGCCACATTGAGTTTAACCTACTGTGGATCAAATCCCTGCTATCAGCCCACGGGAGCTACGTTTACGCAAGAAAACACGAGTTCGGCACAGCAACCAGATCGATCCAGAGGTTCATAGGCAGAATAGCGAGAGACGTCGTAAGTGCCTCCACGAAGAACAAATATGCATGCAACTTCATCACTAATACAACTGCAGCAGCGCCTTCAGAAAATATCGATGGAGAAGATCAAGTTGACGGCGGTGCCGACCAAGATTCGGACCAAGATATGTCCGCCTCCGATGACGAGGAAGCTTGGACAGGATTCGACGAGAAAGTCAAGAATCTGCCTCTAGAAGAGAAAGTGGAAGATTCAGATGATGAAGAGTTAGTATAGACCTTTTATAATACCAAGATTACACTGCGAGCTGTTAAGCTTCATTGAAGCTTAAATATTGTATAGTCTTTTACTGATTGATTGACAAATTCAAGCGATGAGCAGCTGCAAAATACGATAAAATACGCAATATCGACACCACGAAATGTCTAACGGAGCCGTGAGCTCGGTACTACAGCTGCTGTTGACCTTTGAAGGGACGCTGCGGACCAATCCCACTGGTATCGATGCTTATAGCGGTTTATTGAATCATCTGAGCGAAATAGTGCAGACATCAGCGAATGATGAGAGCTTCCGGATGGAATTGGCGTCATCTGCGGAACTATGGAATAGATTTAAGGTGCAAATTGGAAATGCTAGGGAAGTTGCTGGTACGGTCATGATTGATCAAGAGACAAGCTTCATCTACGTGCGAATACTAAGAGGTCTCACACTATTGTTACGGAACATATCAGCCTGTGGTCTGCCGTTTCCACAGCAGAGGGAATTTGTGGATGAATGTACTGCCACGTTTTTGCGAGTTGCAGAGCTTAATACCAGCGTGGATGAAATGTTGATCTCCTACTATACTGTTACTACAACCTTTTTGCATAATATCACCAAAGATATGACTGGATGTGAAAATATGGCCTTGGAACCATTGATCCGATTTCTGAAGTATCCAACTGAGCATCTGATCAGCGATCAAGAACTTTCCTACTGTTACTGTACACTGTTTTTGAATCTAACTGCCAGCGACGACTTTCTGTATGCTTTCTTCAGGCAGCCGTCCTGTAGCAGCATAATATATGACAATATACTTGGAGGTATCGCCAAAAACCATTCAATCATATTCAAGAACCTGGGTGAGCTGAATGCCCATGAACAGAAGTACGAGATTACCTCGCTGGATGCGGTTTTATTAAAAACATTCGCTACGCTCGCTGCTAATGAATCCTTTGGTCAATATTTGATTCAATGTGAGAAAGAGAACTCTGATATGTTTTTTGATATGCTGAAATGTCTACAGCTTGTGGTAACAAGTACTGAAAGATGGAACAAGTTCACGCTTACCGCGCTGATGACTTGGTGCTTTTCAATATTTGAAAGGGCCACCCAATCTACTGTATCATACTTGGAGAGGAAAGCTACAGATGAGCAGGATGCCACTATCTTGCACAATAAGCTTACCATGACGATGGATATCATGTCTACCCTAGCCCAATATGATCATGTTCAGAAATTTCTTCTGTCATATGGCGCCTTAGAGATCTTAATTGGATTGCTGAGAGTACTGCAGGACAATCTGGTTCGCATTAACTTTTACAAGAACCCCAACGGCACCATCAAGGGACTGAAGACGACGGATGGCCTAGGAAGTGAGCTCTCTGATAAGCAGCTACTTAGCGAGAGAATTGACTACAGCAACTTTCATATAAGAGCGACGAATTTTCCAGAGTGCAAATTATTGATCATTGAGATTCTAACAACGCTCATTCACGATAGAAAGGACATTCAGGATAAAGTGCGCGAATTGGGTGGCTTGGAACTGATTCTTTCCAATTGCATAATAGATGATAACGATCCATTCATTAAGGAGAGGAGTGTGATATGCATCAAGTTTCTGCTAAAAGATAATGCTTCTAACCAGGATTTCGTTGCTAAGCTTGAAGCTAAGAAAGTGATCCAGGAGGAAGCTTTGTCTGCTGCAGGCTACGAGGTTAAAATAAACGATTCCGGCCAACTGAAATTGCACACGATAAATGACGAGAAAGGCAATGGAACATAGTGTTGAAGGTCATTACGGTTTATAAAAGTGTGAACTTCTAATAATATTTTACTTAATAATTCACAATCCCATCTTTGCAAGCTCCTCTTCGATGACAGCTTTAACCAACTCTGTATCAGCCTTTTCCACTAGTCTGATCTTCTTCTCTAGTTTTCCTAACTTCTTTAGCTCCTCTGGCAACACATCCTTCTCGAAAGAGTAATCACTGTAGGAAGTCAAAGCGTCGTTGACGGCATCGGCAAACTTAGCTGGGTGAGCAGTAGAGAGGGAAATGTAATGTATAGATGAGTCGCCATCGGAGGCAATCAATCTCTTAGTAGCACACACACCGACAGCTGTGTGAGGATCAAGGATATATTTCTCAGGGCGTTGAGAGTCTTGGTAAATTTTCTTAATGGTGGCCGTAGTTTCAGCATTAGAAACTCTCTCCGAGGAAAAGTCCTTTAGTGCCCCTTCAATAACAACCTTATCCACGGTAAAGCTGCCCTTAGTCTTTAGTTCCTGGAACCAAGTGTTACAGATTTCACCAGCTTTCAAAGCATCGTGGTTTGCCAAGTTCTCGTAAGCTAGATACCACAGTAGTCTTTCGAAGTTCGAAGATATTAAGATATCCATAGCTGGCGATAGCGTAACGGCAACTTTATCAGAACGTTCATAAGTACCGGACTTCAAGAATCGATCTAGAATGTCGTTCTCATTTGTGGCAATTACCAATTTTTCAATTGGCAACCCCATCTTCTTAGCGAAATAACCTGCCAAGATGTCACCAAAGTTACCGCTTGGAACAACGAATTTGACTTTATCGGCCTTGCCGCCAGTTGCTTGGAAGTATGAATAGAAGTAGTAGGTCATTTGAGCCAAGATTCTAGCCCAGTTAATGGAATTGACGGCGCCGACGTTATGTCTAGAGTTAAAATCTCTATCACCAAAGATAGCCTTCACGATATCCTGACAGTTATCGAAAGTTCCCTTGACAGACAAAGTCTGCACATTCTTATCTGGAACCGTTGTCATTTGTTCCTCCTGAATTGGTGAGATTCTACCAGTTGGATACAAAATGAAAACAGAAATGTCCTTCTTACCTCTTAGACCGTAGATCGCAGCAGAACCAGTATCACCAGAAGTGGCTCCCACCACGGTAATCTTCTTCCTCTGCTCCTGGGGCAAGTCCTTGTTAGTCTTCTGCAGGAAATACTCAAACAGATTACCCAAAAACTGCAGGGCCACATCCTTAAAGGCGTAAGTTGGTCCGTGGAAAAGTTCCAAAATATGTAAATTCTCCTTGTCACCCGTAACATTCTTAGCCAATGGTGTAACCTCAGAAGCACGGAACGTGGAGTAAGATCTCTGGATCAAATCTTTCAAATCAGCGTCAGGAATTTCATCCCGAGCAATGTACAATCTCATAATCTCAAAAGCAAGATCCTGGAACGAGAGTTTCGACCACTTGTCAAACAAAACTTCCTGAGAAACTTGTGGAATAATTGGTGGGATAAACAACCCACCATCGCTGGCCAAACCTTGAATAACCACTTCTTCGAAGCTTTTAACCTCGGGAGAAGACGATCTGGTCGATCTGTAGACTTGAGAAGGTGAAACCATGACTGGAGATTTCGTTTGGAGCTAAGAAACAAGCAAAAGCAGGATCAATCACTCTAATTAACCATTTTAAACCTCTGAGTCACCTTCCATATGCCTGCTTGACTGAAAAATTTTGGTATACCCATTGAACTGGCCTGTAAGCTCTGTCATTATGAACGAGGTGATAGGTCCTATGAATTAACTTGAAGATGAGCTTGCCAGCTGACGGTTCATCGGTAGTTTGGGTGGTCTTCACATTCTGCCGTTGGCGAGCAGCACTCCCAGGTTCTCGAATAGCATGGCTTGGTTTTCCTTGTAGAATTGGGACCTTCTTACGCTGTCTTCGTTGAAGCGCTCGTCGCCCGACAAAACCCGCAAAGCGTTGGCTGTCGAGGCCATGTAATCCTGTAGGAATCGGACTGGGTCCTGCGAAAGCTTGTGGTAGAACTGGTACCTGTTGGCACTTGCGTTGAGTTGTAGTTGGAGCGCGTTGGTGCGGGCGTCGAGTTTTTGTAGCTCGGTTTGCAGCTCGGTCGTGAGCTTGTTGAAGTCTGCAAGCAGACTTATACCTTCTTCGGCAAGTTCATCGCGTGGCTTGCCGTTGGGGGCGTGGGCGCCGTGTCCTGGAACTTCTAGGTCGAACACTAGCTCGCCGTAGGTGGAAGCTTTGTCCACTCGTATCGTGTAGTCGATCTTGACGGGAGGGATAGGCGATATGTGAGCGTTGATGAGAGGCGGGATCTCTGCTAGCTTCAGTATAGCTGTCTTGGGCTCCGCATCGGTGGGCGGTTTTTTGGGAAGCAACCTTTGCAGATAGGCGTCAAGTTGAACCATTGTCTTTTCGCCTCTGGTGCTTTCGGAAGAGCTGTTGATGGGGGCCTGTGCATCGGAGTCGTCGTTGATAAGCAGATTGTTCATCAAGATGTACTTGTAAAGAGAATACAGCGCCTCGTGCAGCGAACCATGCGAGATACCGATCAAAGCTGACAATTCGGGAGAGTATTCGAGATCGTCTCCCGTGAGTCCCTGTGGCTGTATGGTGATAGTACAGTCTACGTTCTCAGATCCAGGCCTTTTGATGTCTAAGCCGTCAAACTCCACCGGATTCTTTGGATCAAAATGCCATTCGACTGCATCTGCAATATCACTAGCTGCCTTTTCTGCCTTGCTTTCCTGGTTCCCATCCTGGGGCTGTTTCGAAATGTCCTCGTTTGCGCTGAATTCCCCGGTACCTAGTGGCATTGATATATTCAGCATATTTTCCACATCGTTCTCTTCCGTTCCGGCCATCGTTACATCCTGTTCTTTACCCTTTTCCTCGTTCTCCTCTTCGCTCTTCTCTTCCGTCTTGGGTTTCTTGAAGTCAACAGCGATCGCTTGTAAAAAAGAGCTGAACTTGGGCCTCTCAGGGTCCTGGACATCCCTGTCGTCCAGCAATCTACCCTCAATTCTCATTGTCCAACTGCCATCGGAAGGTTCCTTCTCCGGGTTCTGCCACGGCTGATCCTCTGCGATATTCGACACGTACACTCGCAGATACTTGACGTCCTTTCTGCTCTGCGGATTTTGAGACGTCTTCGAGTTATTCCACTGCGAAACACTTTGGCGAAGATCGATCTTCTTTCTAGCTAGATAAACGTCTATTCTCTTCTCAGACTCTATCAATTTCTCGTACAACCCCAGTTCAGGAACCAAATCGCTCAAATATTTGGGTATGTACGAATCAGTCGGCTGCGTAGTTGGAATGGGATTCGTCTGCTGTCCCGTTGTTGCTCCATTGGTGTCCCTGCCTGCCTGTGAAACTGGTGTCCCACCAGCACCTCCAGCACCAGGTTGATTGGGTAAGTTAGGTTTCGTAGCTCTGGCACCGCTCATTCTCAGCACAATCTAGCTTCCAAGTCCTTCTAGCCTCTTGCTTGGCCTCCAGTTATCTGTTGAAGTAGTAGTCTTGACTAGTTTATTCAGCTAAGACCTTGAAATTTTTTTCACTATATTCAAGATTACAGAAGACACCGCTATAGGAGCAGCTAGAGTCGCCCTACGATCTCATTCAGGCTGCTGGTAGGGTCTACGAGGACAATTGAGCAGCTTCCCAGAAAAAGAGCCATGTTTAGAGCTACTTCCGTGCGGTTGAGCGCACTGTCTAAGCGCACCAAGAGGGTCAGAGTCCAGTTGTTGAAAGATTTCCCGATGTTCAATCTCTACATGGGCCAAGTGACGAAAGTAAAGCCTTCTTTTATGCGAAACTACCTGCACAACTTTAACGGAGCTCGGTATGTGATGTCTGAGAGCGATATCGATCTGGAACTGTTGAGTCGAAGTCAAGCTAGAGAGACGGTGGTCAAGGAGAGTGAGACGAATACTGCGAGGGTGGAAGCAGCGGGCAAGGTATTGCCTAAGAAGACGAGCGGGAACGCTGACGGCAGGACAGCGAAAGAGTCTAAGCCAAAGCAGGAAAAACCAAAGGGTATACTCGAGAAAAATATTACAATCGAAGATGTCAAGATCCCTGGTCTTGAACTTTGAGCTTCTGCTCTGGCCATCACGGTTAGGAAGAGTTTATTAATATAACATATCTGTACATAGTGAGACCGCAAACGGTTTAAATTCACATTCTGACTTTCTGCTTGTTTCTCAAACGTCTCTCTCTTTTCTCCTTCATCTTTTGGTCTAGCTTCTCCTGCTCACCCGTTGCCTTCAACTGACGTCTTCTCTCTTTCTCAGCCTCCTGTTTCTTCTCCTGGGCCATTTCCCTCTCGACTTGTTGCATCGCTTTTACGACTTTGGCTAGTTCTTGGGTACGCAATTGGTTTGATTTCCTGAGGATTTCGCTGGTGATGAACACTTTTGGAGACTTTTGGACCATTTCGCGCGTAACGGTGTCGAAGATTTCAACCACTGAGCTGATTATCTGCTTCAATAGCGCCACATCTTGGTCATTTGTAGGAACCTTGGTGCGAATGACAGCCCGAGGCTGCTGGGCAGCCTCCCATAGCTTGTCAGTGAGTGGTTTCCTAGCAGGCAAATCTGTGAAGCAGATACACTGCAAAAAATTACCTGCTCTTTTCAACAAATTCTGGAAATTCTCATCAGTGTAGTGTGTGATAAAGCCATTCAACTGGTTAGTTTCGGACATAAACACATATTCCACAGGCAACTTATCGCTCTCGGACGTGCGAGTAAGCGACAAATAGTAGCTATCACGACGCAACTCGTTCATTGATGATTTGTTGACGACGGCGCTGACGAATTTAAACCTATTGACCACCTCTTTCGCATCTGCATTTGGCCTGGCGCTCTCGCTGTTCACAAACACACCGTTGGGCTTGACGACAACTTCGCAGTGTTCCGCAATATCCTGGACCACAAATGACGGAAATGCAAGCCCTAGCAAGCTCTCCACCAACATCGCAACGGGATTGCTGCGAGAAAACATGTGCACTCGGACGCTTAAGCTTTCAATAGCCGAACGCCCAGTAGCAAAAGTTGAAAACCAAGTTTTCTGCCTCTCCTCAACATAAGGTGTCTTGGAACCGTCTCCCGTCGAAAATCCCACTCTAGCAAACTGCAAATCGTCCTGTAGAAATCCATTCAACGACCTAAATAACCTCTTAGCACGGCTTTCGTTCACGAACACACCGTACTTGTACGCAACAAAGATTAGCCCAATTATCGACAACGAGATCAATTCAAAAGTCCAATTGTACACCTTGACTCTTTCCACAAACGACATATTCTTCTGCTCTTCGAATGAAAGCGACAGATACTTCTCGTTCAAAGCTGCCACCTTTTCAGTGAGCTTAGCCACAGGCCTCAATATCGCCGACATCCTAACTAAAATAACAGCTCTCGGCACACTATTTCCAACTACCAGACGGCTTCAATCCCACCCAATTGCCCTACAAACCTCTCAAATTACACTGTATCCATCATTATAGGTCTCTTCGAAGACTCTCTTATAGCGTCGGTCACGTGTACACAGTATTATACAATGAAGTTAGGCGATGTGGCCGCTGGACTACTTCCTACGCTTCACGTTGGGCTGTTCTTGCTGGCCGGATGGCTGGCCGTTCATTGCCTGCGATCTGACGATCTCTCTGATGTAGTTTTCCAGCTCTTGCTCGGCGTTCTCGCCCTGTATTATCTGCTCCAGCTTCCGCCTTCTGGCCTGCGACTCTGGGTCATTGGCATCCTCGGGCTCTGTCTCGAGGGTATATCGTATGCTGTCCTTGAACTGCTCGAGCTGCTGCTGGTCGATCCCCAGACTGTCGTGGTCCTGCGGGACGCCGCTCTGGACCCTCATGTACTGGATAAGCTCTGGGAACTCTGCGTCCTCCTCGAAGCTCTGTAGAGCCGTCTTGCCTTCGTCATTGGTCAGGGTGAGGTCGCCTCCGAGCTCTTCAAGGATCACTTTGGCCGTGTTGACGTCCTCGCAGTGGTGCAGAGGGGTGTCTCCGTCGCTGTCCCTGATGTTGATGTCGCCGCCGTACTGCTTGCACAGTTTCCTGAGCAGCTCGATGTGTCCGTACGCTGCTGCTGCGTGCACCGCGGTGTACCCGTTCGGGTCCTTGCTATTGGCACTAAGCTCGCTGTTTTGAGCCAGAATTTGCTCGACCAGGTCCTCGCGACCGTCGCTTGCTGCAGTCCAGATATTCATGGTTCAATGGCCCTGACTTGCTGAAGATGGAGCAGTTTTCACTGTCTTGTTCTGCTAACTGTATAGTCATCGCTGAAACTTTTCACTGTTGGGACCAGCTGAAAAAAATGGTCCAGTACAGATCCAGAGGTAGGAGCATCAATTGAGACCTGAGATCCGTTGCAATGGCTGAACCAGTAGTTCCTCCACCTCCTCGAGAAGAATTGAGGAAACCAGACCCTCCGAGCGATCCAGCATCTGTACAAGGATTCCACTGGTGGAGACGTACATTCCAGTATAAGACAGGCCTGGGGCTTACCCCAGAGGAGAAGAAGCAGTATGAAAACGACTATCAGTTTGTATTGCAACGGCAGCAATGTAAACAATGCTACGATTACAGAGACTGGATATTGAAGTATTCGCCGACGGTAAGATTCATGGCTCAGCAAATTTCGAAGCTGAACGCTAGGAGCAACGGTGAGGTGCTGAGCTTTGATGAGTCCAAGATAATATGTGACGTGTGTCCAGACTGGAAAAGTGGAGGGTTCCATCCAGAGCTCGGCATACTGCTGTGCCAGAACCGCATACGTGATAAATGGCATCTCGAGGATACTTTGGCCCACGAAATGATTCATTATTTCGATAATATGAAGTGGCAGGTAGATTGGCTGAATCTCAGACACCACGCATGCTCGGAAATTAGAGCTTCCTCCCTGAGCGGTGAATGTCGCTTCTCGCAGGAGTTTGCAAGAAGAGGATTTGGTTTTGAGATTAGCAGAGGCCACCAGGAATGTGTCAAGAGAAGGGCTACGATCAGTGTGATGGGGAATCCGAACTGTAAGGATGAGGAGCATGCTAAAGCGGTGGTTGAAGAGGTATGGGACAGTTGTTTTAGTGATACAAGACCTTTCGAAGAGATATATAGGTAGTTTTACTGACCTTCTTGTACATACTTTTTATGTTATTCTTTGAAAGTAAATTTTAGCGTCTTAAACATGAATTGTTCTTAGAAACTGACCAAAGTCCCTGTTCTTATTTAAATAGTTAGATACAAAGAACACAACATACTTGGACCTGTACAAATACCGATCCAGAAAAGGACGTTACCGAGAACTGTTCTCTTTCTCAAAAATCTCGAGTTACTTAGGGCAACCAATGGCAGTTGGTTCATTTGGAAGAAGAACAAGTAAACCCTTAGCCTCTTGAAAAGAACATACATTGCTAATTCGTGAACGATAGCGCTCAGAAAAAATGTCATTAACGTTGCCTGGTTCTTATTCAATTGCATGGCACTCATAGAACTGTGATAAACATGTCTCAATAGAAACTTATGGACCGGAACATTCCAGAGACGACTGAATTCATCCCAAGATACGCAGTTCCACCAATCACCGTAAAAGTATCTGTCACCGAAACGTGTCAACTCTGCGATGCAGTTTAAGATAGCGTCCCAAATAAGGTAGAAGGTTAGTAGATACATGGCGATGAAAGCTGGAATGTAATCGACCAGGATAAAAGACCATGCCTTCAGTCTTTCGACCAATGATGTCCATGGTGACTCTCTGATGGAGATAGCCTTGATGGCCAGCGGATACATGTAGGTTTGGGCTAAGAGCATCATGACGAATATAGTGCCAAAGATGGCACATAGCTTCTCAAAAACATAGAGCCACCTAACTTTCTTCGTTCTGGGATACTTGATTTGATAAACCAATGTTGGAAACATTGTGTACATGAAGTAGTTTTTGAAATTAATATTCTGAGGGAAGGGTTCTGTGCTTGATTGAGACTCAAGTTCAGAGGAACAGAAATCTCTGCTTCTTTCAAGAGTACCGATGACACTTGAATCAGCGGTATCCTTGTACTTGGCCAGCGCATTCTTAGAGAATTTCAATTCATCGGATATATTCCACAGATAACCGTTGTAGAAAGCGAAGGAATGCATCTTCATTAGCAAAACCAAGGAATGTAAAAACAAGAAAATCTTTGCAACCCAGTGAAGCTTAAGGACATTTTCCGTAAGTAACATGAAAAAGATGACGAACCCAAACTCAAAAATCGAGGTCAAGGTAAATCCTGTACTTGACCACTTCATAAGGTTTCTCCTGCAGAGCCAATGGATACCAAAGACAAAGTATGTGCACAAATACATCAGCAGATCGACCCATGCGACGGTGACGAGGTCTGTGGTCATAAACTTCAAAATCTCTGAATCACGCAGGTTTCCATCATGTTCACAATAGTAGTTCACTGAAACCTTGACACAACTGAATGCAACAGCCATCCAAAATAGGATATAAAATCCTGTAAAGCTTGGATGCAGAGTTTCCGTTTCGATAACGGCTCCATCCGCTCCGCGACTGCCTCTTCTTTTCTTGGCCTCCTTTATCTGCTTCTCCAGCGTTGGACCCTCAAATTTAGTTCGAATCTGTTCACTGATGGTACCGTCGATGAGGCTCGGTCTACAATCAAACGCAACATCGCCGAAATACGAGATCTTCTGGTTGGAGTCACGACGGAACCTTAACTTTTCCTTTCCATGCAACTGTTTCAAATGGATTTCAAAACGCGGCTCTACCAGAACCCCTCCGCCACTCTTTTCGGCTGTCTTTTCTACAGTTGACTTCGCCGAATCATCCACCAACACTCCGGCTTCTGTAGACTCACGAGGTGCATTGTTCTCCACCTTGGTAGCAGAATATATATTATCACCAATCGCCACGATATCGCCCTCTTTTGCACCTACTTTAGCCGCATGCAACTCTTCCTCAGCAGGCTGCTCACGGTACTGATCATCTTTGTCCTCGAAATGATCCTCGGGCTCATCTACATCTATAATGATGGACTGCCGCCTGTTTTCCACCGAATTGAGCTTTTGAATCTTTTTGAATTGCTCATTTTCCAGCAAGTTCTCTGACATCTTTGTGTGCCACTACTCTATCTCCCAAAATCCTCCCAAACAGCAAATCTAGCAAATCTAAACTCACAACAAGCAAACTGCCGGCTCCAAAGTGCGAAACCAGCCTCTTGTCAGGGCCTTTTGTAGCTTCTCGTTCAGCGCCTCGTTAAGCTGCTGACATACTGGATTCCTGTGATGATCGACGTTCAATTTACGGTCACCGGACACGACCGCTCTGAACTGCAATAAGCGGTTAGACGTCGTCAAGAAGCTCAATTGGTCGTCTTGCCAACCACTCTCTGGCCTAAATCAATCCTGCTTCCCCTTTGCGAGCTCTTCTGCTCTGTTTGCGCGGTTCTTTGTAAATTTGCGACGGCTGAAAGTTGCGGCGCGCTTAATCTTCTCAGCACGAGCCCTATGCGTCTCCGAGGACCGGATTATCAAGCTCTCCTTTGCCTCAGGTTTCTCTTGGCGGTAGGACGACAGTCGAGCCAAGCAAATACGCGTCATCGGCTACCGGTGAGGCAGCAACAGCAAGCCATCTCTCAGGGGGGGCATACGAGGGAACATGCGGTCGGATACGATGGCACCAGACAACCAGAGCTCGAGCTCAGACTTGGAAATGCTGATCTCGCAGCTGTTTCTTGGCATTTTGCCTTGTAGCGTCGCTTTGAAAAAATTGACCATGCGATGAGCTGTACGTAAAGCCATACAAAACGCTCGATAGTACGGTTATAGCCCGCTAGTGCTCGTTTGCAGGTTCAAGATGTCTCGTCCAGAGGATTTGGCACCACCAGAGATTTTTTACAATGATTCCGAGTCTCAAAAGTATACTTCTTCGACAAGAGTTCAGCACATACAGGCCAAGATGACACTGCGGGCTCTAGAGCTGCTCAATATTCCTCCGTCGTCGTTTGTGCTCGATATCGGCTGCGGTTCGGGTCTGAGCGGCGAGATCCTCACAGAAGAGTACGGTCACGTCTGGTGCGGACTGGACATATCTCCGAGCATGCTGGCTACGGGACTTACGCGAGACGTGGAGGGAGATCTAATGCTTCAGGATATGGGCCAGGGAATACCGTTTCGTGCCGGGACGTTCGACGCTGCTATAAGCATCAGTGCTATCCAATGGCTGTGTAACGCCGACACTTCATACAACGATCCTCGCAAGAGGCTCATGCGATTTTTCAACTCGCTATACGCTGCGCTGAGGAAAGGTGGCAAGTTTGTGGCCCAATTCTATCCCAAGAACGACGAACAGCTCGACCAGATTCTACACTCGGCCAAGGTCGCCGGTTTCAGCGGTGGGCTGGTGATCGACGATCCTGAATCGAAAAAGAACAAGAAATACTACCTGGTGTTGAGCTCAGGTTCGCCCAACTCTGCAGACGAGCAGGTCAACCTGCAGGGCGTGACCATGGATAAAGAAGAGCACAAGCCCAAGAAGGACAAAAATCACAAGGAGTCGAAAAAGACCTTCATCCTGCGGAAGAAAGAGCTTATGAAACGTAGAGGACGCAAGGTCGCAAAGGACTCGAAATTCACCGGTAGAAAGAGAAGGCCCAGGTTCTAGTTGTATACTCATCTCTCTCTTGTACTCTTTATAGTATGGTTAGGCCGTTACCCGCCTTCTGGCAGCGCTTTAAGCTTATAGAGAAGGCCTGCAAAATTACTAGTATGATGAACTGTGCAATTGGTCAGTAAAGTGAAGTTGCTGCCCTTACTGGAGGCTGTTCGAAATGCTGAAGTCTTTTGCTAGTGGTCTTGGCCCCAGGACCTTTTCAAGGAGCTACCAAGTTGTCTCTACGACGAGGAAAACGATACCCGTATATCCGCCGGTTGAGAAAGCAAAGAAACCGTGTGTGGTTGAGACGCTGGCGAAACAGGATCTGGAGACCAAGTTGGATCCCACGGGCTGGAGAAGAGAGCTCATCAGCAAGTCAACCAAGAATAGTTTAAGTGCTGGTGACGTTGTGCGGGTTGTGTACGACTCGAAAAAATGCTCGTACGACAATTTTGTGGGCTATGTGCTTGCTGTGAACCGCAAGAAGTTGGTTCAGGATGCATCCTTATTGCTACGGAATCAAATCTCCAAGACTGCGGTGGAAGCGTTGATTCCAGTGTTTTCGCCTTTGATCGAGAGAATTGACGTACTGAGAAGAGCAGACAGCAGGAGGAAAAGAAACAGACACTACTACATCAGGAACACCAAACTGGACGTGGGCGACTTGGAGGCCAGTCTGAGGAAAAAGAGGTGAACGTAATTTGTTAGCGTTACTTGTATATATATGACATCATTTAAAGATTAAAGTATTTCATAATAAGGTGCGATGCGAGACAGACAGCTCAATCGTACTTGTAGATCTTGGCGTTAACTCTTTCCTGGTTGGAAGAGAAACCGGTGGCGGTCTTTCTAGCAGCCTCTGCCTTCTCCTCCTTCTCGGCTTCCTCCAGAAGTCTATCCCAACGGCGCTGCTCATTGTTCTTCTGCTTGTTTGGATTCAAACTTTGCTCGTACATGCTCAAACCCATCGAGGCCAGCAGCAGAGCCACGGTGATGAATTGAGCGTACATTCTTGCTTGCACCGCTTTTTGAGTCGTAGTCATGATCTTGTCTCTGTTGACCATCACCCACGACCCATATAGCGATGCGGCCCACAGACCAGTAATGATCTTATACTTGTGGTCGGACAAACCCTCTACGAATTTTTGCTTCATAGGCAGGTTCTTCCATCTCTGATACTCCTCAATAGCTTGCGTAGACTCGGGACCAGAGCTATACATAAGCTCATCGAACTTGTTCGAAGCTTCCTCCGCACAGATAGCCGTCAAAAGAGTTGGTGGTGTGATAAACAACGCAGTCTTCACGGAGTAAGTCATCGCTTTAGGGTTAAACTTTGGATATCTCATAGGAGCGAACTTAAAGATAGCTCCAGAGATCAAAAGCCCAGCAAGAGCACCCTTGATACCACCGGCCAAAGTGTGAGACCTATGAGCATCGATTTCTTCAGCTGTCAGAATCTTCATATTTCCTAGATCGATTAAATATTGCCGACAACACTTGAATTTCCAGCAGTTAGACCAGACATTAGACCAAAGATCGACCAACTCTGGGTTAAACTGCCCTTTTTTATATACTTTTTCAAAGGCCTTCAAGAGAAAAAGAAAAAGCACACTATGCAAATTCAAAGCAGGCCATTTTATCGCAATTAGAGCTGCTAACCAAGAAAATGGCCGTCACTATGGCGAATATTCACGATTTGAGTTCTAATTGGTACTTGAATTACACTACGAATTATCCAAGAATATTGGTGCTGAAGGAAAAAAAAAAAATTGTAACCTGGTAATTTCCCGTTGCGTACAATTCCGGGCGGTAACGATGAGATATATTCACTAATAGCGCCTAATTTGTGTCTCGAGAGCTACATCGGTGATTCCCAGCCACATCTCTAGTGGATGGGAATGTTTCAACTTTATTTGATAAACGACAGTGTCGCATAAACGAGCTGTCACCAAACCTTATAGTTTATTTCGACAGTAGACTTGATCGAAGAAACAAAATTCAGGTCTGGTAATGGTGGCAGTTCGACATATATCCAGGCCTTCACATCGATATCTTCTGGTCCATTAGCTGTAAATCAATATCTCATCGCCAAGCAATTACTGACGCTGGCGCTGTCAGCTTGAAAAAAGTGGTGCCACATATGTGGATAACCGGAACCTAAAAGCTAGAAGCTTATTGGTCAGAAATGCTGATCACTCGAGACGTCACGTTTTTCATCGCCAGCGGAAACACAAAGTCCGGAGTGTCTGACGCCGGCCGGCGTCAGTAAATAATAATTACAGGAATATACTGGGAATAATTAATTTGTGAACGGTGAAGGTGTTTTAAATATCTAGAGTTGGTGAATTTGGTCTTGGAAATTAGAGAAAAATTGCTGGGTGCCATGAGGTTTATTTTCTGGCTGATGGTGCTGATGACAACTGGGTATGGGTCAGCAGAGGAATTTTTTGTAAGATTCAAGACACCCAAAACATTTGATACATTTATGGGATCTGGAATGGAGCGATTACGTTTACTCAAGGGCCTTGTACATTGCAGAATCGGGAGATCTTTTTCGTTTGGCAGCTTTCGAGGGCTTACAATCGATGTGCCGAGCGAAATAGCGGCTAGGATCAGGAAGAATCCTCTAGTGGCAGAGGTGGTGCCCAATGTGGAGTTCAACGCATTTGAGAATGAGCAGTCGGATCGCCATCGAGGGTTACGATTTCATTATGATCCGCGGTTCACTAAATTACAACGAGGTGCTCCAAGGCATTTATCCCGCCTGTCTCGTCGATCGCAGCTACCGTTTAATTTCAACGGTGCAGGGGGACGTCCTGTGGGGTTCAATTATTACTACGATAAGAAGCACCGTGGCGAGGGTGTTAATGCGTATATAATCGATACTGGGATCTACAAAGAACACGAGGATTTCCAAGGCAGGGCGATATTTGGTCTAGATCTCACCGGTGAGGGACCAGGCGACGGGAATGGCCACGGTACTCATGTTGCAGGGATAGTGGGTTCGAAGAGTTTTGGAGTAGCTAAGGGAGTGACTATGGTGGAGGTGAAAGCGCTGAACGCTAAGGGACAGGGGAATTTGACCACGGTAATCAGCGCTATGGAATTTTCTGTGAATCATTGCAGGTCTTCAAATAGAAAGGGCTGTGTGATAAATTTGAGTCTTGGCGCTATTCGAAATTCTGTTATCAATCAAGCCGTAAAGGCGGCACATGAGGCTGGTATGGTTATTGTCGTTGCTGCGGGCAATTCCAACATCAACGCTTGCTGGAACAGTCCCGCATCTGCCTCTCAGGCAATATCAGTGGGTGCTTTCGATGACCGAACGGACACGATCGCCAAGTTCAGCAACTGGGGGTCCTGTGTCGATATCTTTGCCCCAGGCGTCAGAGTCTGCTCTTTGTCAAGCCTTCCGCCATTTAAACCCACGGTATTCTCGGGGACTTCAATGGCATCGCCTAGTATTACAGGGCTGGCGGCTATTCTGTTAGACAAAGGTGTAAAGCATAATGAAATCAAGGACCACATAATAGGAATGTCTACGAGTGATGTATTTCAGAGGCGAAGCTTGATCTTTAAGCCAGGTACTCCGAACCGGGTGGCTTTCAACGGAGTAGACAAGCCAGACGACAGATTTAGCAATCCTGTCTATCAAGCTAATTCACTGATCGACGATCTAAGAAGTTATCAACCGGATCTCGAGAAATTGCGATCGATTGCAGACGGTGGAGTTATCATAAACAATCCCAAAGATGACAACTCGCGGCACGATTTTTGTTCCAATCCAGGTAAAAGAGCTGTCTTATCGCCCTGATTTCGGAGCTCCTAGTGCAATTGAGCGTGCAGGTATGTACAAGTGCATTAGTCATCAGTATGAAAAGTATGGACGTAATTAGTAAAACGAAGCACCGATGCGACTACGTATACCGCTTTTTATCAAATATTGGTTCTTGACATGAAATTCGGGGGGAGAATCACTCCAAAATTGTTTTCTTGACACCGCACCAAGAAGCAGCAGCGGCTGCCATCATCGCGGATGAGTAACCCATGGCTTTCAAACCTCTGGAAGATTTGAACAGTGCTCCTGTCAAAGCGCCTGCCGCCACGGAGCCCGGCGTATCGTGCTTCCCTCTGAATGAATCGATAGATGAGTTGATCAAGTTATAGGTCAACGCTAGAACACCCATATTGTTACCCAAGAAGGGACCTCTCCTCGTGATGTGATTCAGAACGGTGTTTAATTGCAATTTCCCAGGGCTATTAGGTGGGATGTTATTCAGCCCTTCGAAAAAACCGTAGGATCCACCTAGACCCAAACCGATCAGGTAAACGGCACCCGTACCGTAACATAGATCGTCGGTCCACCCACGCGATGGAATCAAACCCTGAGATCCTTCCAAAGTAGACAGCTGTTCTTCCTCCAAATCCAAATACTCTACACCTTTCTCCAGGCCAGCCAAAGGATGTAATCTCGAAGGATCCAGGGCCCCGGGCGAAGAGATTATGCTGGACACATTGGTAACCTGTGCCGGATCGAATCCCAGTGTGCTGCTGTCTACTGCCACATCCTTCTTGTTCTCCTGTGTACTAGAATTTCTCCCAAACAACCACGACATCTCGGGACGGGTTCTCTAATTGCTCTTGAACCTCGAGATAGTAATCAGTTTCCCCATTGACCAGGCTTTTCTTCAGTTTCTCTTACTTGGAAAATTTTCCAGCTTCGTACAAAGCGACACCGAATCATCCACGGTTTCTCACAGAGCATCGATACGGTGAAAGTAAGCCAATCTGAGGCCTTGGCCGCGGCTATATAAAGGACCCGTAGCCACTCACCGCTTGCAGATGCCCGACCACGCCACAGCCCGTCCATGAGCGTGTTTGCCGAGCCGCAAGCGACCGATTTCCCCTGCTGGCACCAGTCCAACCCGCCGCGATGGGCGATCCTGAACGACGAAAACTGCATCGACGACTCGCACTACGCCGTGCTCACCGAGTCCTCCTCCGCCACGCCCCGCTGGGGCTCCCGACTGGCCCACGAAATGCACGTCTACAGAGCCTTCATGCAGCGTCGAGCGATCGAAACCCGCTGGATCGAGACCTGCAGTACCGCCCAATCGCAGCACGACTGTTTCCTCGACCGCTCCCCGGCAAAACGCAGTTTTTTCAAGCGACTACGCCATTCGCTCCGACTACGCTTCGCGCGCTCCAGACGCTCAAAAACATAACCTCCGCGGCTACCACAACGAACTCCGTTATGCAACCAAAGCTCAACAAAACCTCAATCTAACACCGAGAACGTCAACAGACTCTGCTATCTAGAACCACGGAGAAGAAAAGCCTTCGCCTCGGGAGCTTTGTCAAACTGACATCACCATCAGCAAACCATTACCGTATCCACCAATTTCCTGCATTCCCATTGCGCTTCGCTGCCATTATTTACTCTCTGTATTGTATGTATGAATGCGAATCCCAACAAAAATTTCACTAGCGCTGGCTACCCACCGGTTTTGGCCCGTTCGGCTTCGCGCGCAGACGGGTGGCCCCTAAAAAAGCTGGCGCTCGGCCTCGAGTATAAAACCAAAACAGATCTGGAGTCGGCGGCAAAAAGTCTTTCCCTCACAAGGAGGAAAACAACAACACAAAACAACAACAACAACAACTAAGCAACGCGCTATCCTATATCTTTGCTATCAAGAGAAGACGTTAGAGAGACAAGATACCATTACACTTGCGAGACATCCCAATTTTTTAGTTGGTGGTGACAAGAGGTTATAATTCTTCGCTTATTTTAATATTCCAACGTTCCCGATAGACAGACGGTCGGATTCCACGATAGTATGTATACTTTTGACAAGTTGAGACGATCACGTGACGCGAAATTGATATTGCCGTGTGCTTCCTTTTTTTCTCAACAATTCGTTCCGCCCAACGAAGTTTCTCTTCGAGTTTTCGCGTATCGGCAGGTGCCAAGGGTGTGCAACCTGGACTAGAGATATGGGAACTAGTGTTTAGGTGAAATTTTGTGGGCGGGTTGTTCGAGGTGGAGGTCTGGGATTGACCAAGCGAATGTCCATCGTTGATTTTTCCAGGAAACAAAGACTAACAGAAAGAGTTTCACGATTACATTTATTCGTAGCAGCCTTTTGTTTTTGGACAAAGTCTATACGTCGAGTACGAGGATCCCCCTAACCAGTCACATTGTATCCAAATTACGAATTCATCAGCATTGGCCCAGGTTCATCAGTGCAAGTGCAAAGAATAAGCTAACCAAGATGAGTGAAGAAAGTTTGTTCGAGGTTTCGAATCAAAACCAATATGAGACTACAGATTACTCTAGCCAGCATGCAAAGCTGGCGCCCCATTTCATTGGGTACAACAATCTGCAGACCGCGGAGGAATCTCCCTTGAAGAATTTTGTGAAAACTCATGGTGGTCATACAGTTATATCAAAAGTGCTTATTGCAAACAATGGTATTGCCGCTGTGAAGGAGATTCGTTCGGTGAGGAAATGGGCTTACGAAACTTTTGGTAACGAAAGAGCAGTGCAATTTGTTGCCATGGCCACACCAGAAGATTTGGAAGCAAACGCTGAATATATCAGAATGGCTGACCAATACGTAGAAGTTCCAGGTGGTACAAATAACAACAACTATGCTAATGTTGATCTTATCGTTGACATTGCTGAAAGAGCAGATGTAGATGCCGTTTGGGCAGGTTGGGGTCACGCTTCAGAGAACCCACTACTACCGGAAAGTTTGGCTAAATCAAAGAGGAAAGTCGTGTTCATTGGGCCTCCCGGTAGCGCAATGAGATCGCTAGGTGACAAAATTTCTTCTACTATCGTCGCCCAACACGCAAAAGTTCCCTGTATACCTTGGTCCGGTACTGGTGTTGATGAAGTTAAAGTCGATGAAGAAACTAACTTGGTCTCCGTGGAAGATTCAGTTTATGCAAAGGGTTGCTGTTCATCTCCAGAAGACGGCTTAATAAAGGCCAAGGAAATCGGTTTCCCAGTGATGATTAAAGCCTCCGAAGGTGGTGGTGGTAAAGGTATCAGAAAAGTTGAGCGTGAAGAAGATTTCATTTCGTTATATCACCAAGCTGCCAATGAAATTCCTGGCTCTCCTATTTTCATCATGAAATTAGCTGGGAAGGCACGTCATTTGGAAGTCCAATTGCTAGCAGATCAATATGGTACAAATATTTCGCTGTTTGGTCGTGACTGTTCCGTGCAGAGACGTCATCAAAAGATTATAGAAGAAGCCCCAGTCACAATCGCTAAACCTGACACTTTCACAGAAATGGAGAAGGCTGCGGTTAGATTAGGTAAATTGGTGGGTTACGTTTCCGCTGGTACTGTCGAATATTTATATTCTCATGATGATGATAAATTTTATTTCTTGGAACTAAATCCAAGATTACAAGTGGAGCATCCAACTACAGAAATGGTTTCAGGTGTTAATCTACCTGCAGCTCAATTACAAATTGCAATGGGTATTCCAATGCACAGAATTCGTGATATTAGGGTGCTATACGGATTGAACCCTCACACTGCTACTCCAATCGATTTTGAGTTCAAATCCGAACAATCTTTGAAAACTCAAAGAAGGCCAATTCCAAAAGGTCACTGTACCGCTTGTCGTATTACTTCGGAAGATCCAAACGAAGGTTTCAAGCCATCTGGTGGTTCTTTACATGATTTGAATTTCCGTTCTTCATCAAATGTTTGGGGTTACTTCTCTGTTGGTAATAATGGTGGTATTCATTCATTCTCAGATTCTCAATTTGGTCATATTTTTGCCTTTGGTGAAAATAGACAGGCCTCAAGGAAGCATATGGTTGTTGCTTTGAAAGAGCTATCGATCAGAGGTGATTTCAAGACCACTGTCGAATATTTGATCAAGCTATTGGAGACCGAAGATTTTGAAGAAAACACCATCACCACTGGTTGGTTAGATGATTTGATCTCTCAGAAGATGACTGCTGAAAAGCCAGATCCAACTTTGGCCGTTATTTGTGGTGCTGCCACGAAAGCCTTTATTGCATCTGAAGCGGCCCGTCAAGACTATATCGATTCGTTGAAGAGAGGTCAGGTGCCAGCAAAGACTTTGTTGCAGACTATGTTCCCAGTGGAATTCATTCATGAAGGTAAAAGGTACAAGTTTACTGTTGCAAAATCTGCAGATGATCGTTACACTCTTTTCATCAATGGTTCTAAGTGCGAAGTTCGTGCACGCAAACTTTCTGATGGTGGTCTTTTGATTGCTGTTGGCGGTAAATCTCATACAATCTACTGGAAGGAAGAAGTCGCCGCAACAAGACTTTCTGTCGACTCAATGACCACACTCTTGGAAGTTGAAAATGATCCTACACAACTACGTACCCCATCTCCAGGTAAGCTGGTCAAGTTCTTGGTTGAGAATGGTGACCACATTACTGCAGGTCGTCCATACGCTGAAGTTGAAGTGATGAAGATGCAAATGCCCTTAATCGCGCAAGAAAGCGGTGTAGTTCAACTGTTGAAGCAACCTGGCTCCACCATTGCTGCTGGTGATATCATTGCAATCTTAAGTCTGGATGACCCTTCAAAGGTCAAGCATGCTTTGCCATTCGAAGGTATGTTACCAGACTTGGGAGCCCCAATCATCGAAGGTACAAAACCTGCCTACAAATTCAAGTCGCTAGTCACCACTCTTGAGAACATCTTGAAGGGCTATGATAACCAAGTGATAATGAATGCGTCCTTGCAACAATTGATTGAGGTTTTAAGAGATCCAAAATTACCTTACTCTGAGTGGAAGCTACAAATCTCTGCTCTACATTCGAGATTGCCAGCAAAGTTAGATGAGCAATTGGAACAACTAGTCGATCGTTCTGCTAAACGCTCTGCTATTTTCCCTGCCAGGCAGCTAACTAAATTGATGGAGGGCGCTTTGAAACAACCAGATTCGGACAGCATGTTGAGCGCTGTCGTGGAACCATTGTTGGAAATTACAAGGCGCTATGCCAATGGTTTGGCCGCTCATGAGCACTCAGTGTTTGTCAAGTTCTTGGAAGAGTATTACGACGTTGAAAAACTGTTCAATGGTCCAAACGTTCGCGAAGAGAACGTTATTTTGAAGTTGCGTGATGAGAACATTGATAATTTAGAAAAGGTTGTACTGATTGTTTTATCTCATGCAAAGGTCTCGGCAAAGAACAATTTGATCCTAGCAATTTTGAAGCATTATCAACCTCTTTGTAAGATATCTTCTGATGTTGCTTCCATTATTTCCGCTCCATTAAAGCACATCGTGGAATTGCAGTCCAAGGCTACTGCTAAGGTAGCCTTACAAGCTCGAGAGATCTTGATTCAAGGTGCATTGCCTTCCGTCAAGGAAAGAACCGAGCAGATTGAACACATCCTAAAGTCTTCCGTCGTTCAAACTTCTTATGGAGCCACGAAACCGAAGCGCACTGAACCTGACATGGAAATTTTGAAGGATTTGATTGACTCCAATTACGTCGTATTCGATGTTTTGACCCAATTTTTGAGTCATCGTGACCCTGCTGTCGCTGCTGCTGCCGCGCAAGTTTACATTCGCAGAGCTTATAGGGCTTACACGATCGGAGATGTCCAAGTTCACAATACGAATAATCCGATTTGCGAATGGAAATTCCAGTTGCCATCCGCAGCTTTCACGGCAATTCCTCAGATGAAATCTAAGTTAGGCATGAACAGAGCGATGTCCGTGTCTGATTTGACTTACACTGCTGATAGCCAGAGCTCACCGCTGAGAACCGGTATCTTAGTGTCTGCCGAGCACCTCGATGATGTTGATGACGCTCTATCTCAGAGTTTGGAGATTATTCCAAGAAACAGCTCGTCTGCTAACGGGCCAGCTCCAGACAGATCCGGTAGTACTCAATCTTTGAGTAACGTCGCCAACATTTATGTCCACTCAACCGATGGGTTTGAGTCAGAACAGGAGGTCCTAAAAAGATTGAGTGAAATTTTGGAAACCAACAAGCAAGAACTCATTTCGTCTGCTATTCGTCGTATCACCTTCATGTTTGGATACAGCGATGGTTCTTATCCAAAGTACTACACTTTTAAGGGCCCAACTTATGATGAAGATGAGACAATTCGTCATATTGAGCCTGCTCTGGCTTTCCAATTGGAATTGGGAAGAATGTCGAATTTCAACATCAAATCAATTTTCACTGAAAACAGAAACATCCATGTTTATGAAGCAGTCGGTAAGACATCTCCTTTAGATAAGAGGTTCTTCACCAGAGGTATCATTAGAACTGGACGTATTCGCGATGACATTTCCATCCAAGAATATCTGACTTCAGAAGCAAACAGATTGATGAGCGACATTTTGGACAACCTTGAAATTATCGACACCTCAAATTCTGACTTGAACCACATTTTCATTAACTTTTCTGCCGTTTTTGACGTTTCTCCAGAAGATGTCGAGGCCGCCTTTGGCGGCTTTTTGCAGAGGTTCGGAAAGAGGCTGTTGAGATTGAGAATCGCCTCTGCCGAGATACGTATTATCATTCAAGACCCACAAACTAAAACTCCGGTTCCTCTACGCGCTTTGATTAACAATGTTTCCGGCTATGTTGTCAAAACAGAACTGTATACTGAGGTGAAGAATGCCAAGGGCGAGTGGGTCTTCAAGTCGTTGGGTAAACCAGGCTCTATGCATTTGAGGCCAATCGCTACCCCATACCCAGTAAAGGAATGGTTACAACCAAAGCGCTACAAGGCACACTTGATGGGTACCACTTATGTGTACGATTTCCCTGATTTGTTCCATCAAGCTGCTGTCTCTCAGTGGGAGAAATACTCTCCAGAGACAAAGCTGGCTGATGATTTTTTCGTTGCTAACGAATTGATTGAAGATGAAAATGGCGAATTGACCGAAGTTGACCGGGAGCCTGGTGCCAATTCAATCGGTATGGTTGCATTTAAGATTACTGTGAAAACGCCAGAATACCCTCGTGGTCGTCAATTCGTTGTTGTTGCTAATGATATCACTTTCAAAATTGGGTCATTTGGTCCACAGGAAGATGAGTTTTTCAACAAGGTTACTGAGTATGCCAGAAAACGCGGTATTCCAAGAATATACTTGTCTGCCAACTCGGGTGCCAGAATTGGTATCGCCGAAGAATTAGTGCCTTTATTCCAGGTTGCTTGGAAAGACGCCTCTGACTCCACTAAAGGTTTCGATTACCTATATTTGACTAGCGAAAACTTACAAGAGTTGAAGAAATACGGTAAAGACAATGCCGTGGTCACTGAGCGCATAGTTGAAGAAGGTCAAGAGAGACATGTTATCAAAGCGATCATCGGTGCCGATGATGGCCTGGGTGTGGAATGTTTGAAGGGTTCTGGTTTAATTGCAGGTGCTACTTCGAAAGCTTACCATGATATTTTCACAATAACTCTGGTTACATGTAGATCTGTTGGTATCGGTGCCTACTTGGTTAGATTAGGTCAAAGAGCCATTCAAATCGAAGGCCAACCAATTATCTTGACCGGTGCACCAGCAATCAATAAAGTTTTGGGTAGAGAGGTTTATTCTTCCAACCTTCAACTCGGTGGTACCCAGATCATGTACAATAATGGTGTTTCGCATCTAACAGCACCAGATGATTTGGCTGCTGTTGAGAAGATCTATGAATGGTTGTCTTACATTCCTGCTAAACGCAACATGCCCGTGCCTATTCTCGAAACTCAGGACAAATGGGATCGTGCAATTGAATATGTCCCACAAGAAAACGAAGCATACGACGTCAGATGGATGATTGCTGGTCGTGACACTGAGGAAGGTTACCAGTCTGGTCTCTTCGATAAAGGTAGTTTCTTCGAGACTTTGTCCGGCTGGGCAAAGGGTGTTGTCGTTGGTAGAGCACGTTTGGGTGGTATCCCACTTGGTGTCATTGCTGTTGAAACCAGGATGGTTGAAAACTTGATTCCAGCTGATCCAGCTAACCTAAGCTCAACCGAGACCTTGATCCAAGAAGCTGGTCAAGTTTGGTATCCAAACTCTGCTTTTAAGACCGCTCAAGCTATTAACGATTTCAATTACGGTGAGCAATTGCCTCTAATGATTCTAGCTAACTGGAGAGGTTTTTCAGGTGGTCAACGTGATATGTACAATGAGGTGTTGAAATACGGTTCCTTCATTGTCGATGCGTTGGTTGACTATAAGCAGCCAATCATGATCTATATTCCACCAACCGGTGAATTGAGAGGTGGTTCTTGGGTCGTCGTCGATCCAACCATCAACCCAGACCAGATGGAAATGTATGCTGATGTTGACTCTAGGGCCGGTATTCTAGAACCTGCTGGTATGGTGGGTGTCAAGTACCGTAGAGAGAAGCTACTTGGGACTATGGCCAGATTGGATCCAACTTACAAGGCATTGAAGCAGAAATTGGCTGATTCATCGCTATCGAGCGAAGAACACCAAGAGATCTCGAAAAAACTTGCCAGCCGCGAACAATTGCTATCGCCGATCTACAGTCAAATCAGTATCCAATTTGCCGATCTACACGACAGGTCAACTCGTATGTTGGCTAAGGGCGTTATCAGAAAGGAATTACATTGGACCGAGGCTCGTCGCTTCTTCTTCTGGAGGCTGAGACGTAGATTGAACGAAGAATATTTGATTAAGAGATTAGATACCGAGTTGCCACTAGCTTCCAGATTAGAAAAGATTGCTAGACTGAGGTCGTGGTACCCAGCTTCCGTTGATCACGAAAATGATAGACAAGTTGCCACTTGGATAGAAGAAAACTATCAGTTACTAGACGAACATTTGAAATCTCTGAAAGTAGAGTCGTTTGCTCAAGGCTTGGCTAAGTCTCTAAGAAATGATCACGATAATGTTATTAACGGACTATCTGAAGTATTGAAGATGCTATCCACCGAGGACAAGGAAAAGATTTCCAAATGTCTGAAATAAACAGTCACCAGCAGGTGACTTCAATTTACAACTTAGGAACTAAAATGAACGATGTAACGACTGGCCATGATCAGGGGTTTTGTTGTTGTTTTTCCCTGGCTTGACCACTAGTTGAAGATCATTTGTTCCGCCTTTGCTATCAATTATAAACGATTTTATTAAAGTATTTGTATATGTAGATATAGATGACCAAAAAAGTCTATGAAGATTAGTTACCGTGCCTGAATATAGATCTGCGACATATATTGACTTATGCTTGCAGCTCCGAGTCAGCTTTACCTGCCAGCTCCGAGTCAGCTTTACCTGCCAACTTCCTCCTCTTGTCTTGCTGCTTCTGCTGTGACTTCAAATCGTTAGCTTTCCTCTTGAGCAGTTTTTCCTGTTCCCTGCAGCTATCGATGTAGGCAGACGGATCTGACAGCATCTCACCATTGGGCCCTAGCTGATTCAGAACGTACTGAATCTCATCCAATGTCTTGCAGCGAGCAAAGAGCTGGAAGAATTTGCTCTTACCGGGAACCAATCTCGAGAGCATATACTTGGTGTTTCCCAAATGGTTATCGAAGTCCGCGGCCACCTTTATATATTGCCGACAGCTTTTATACCATGGGAGAGGATTTTCACTAAAGACAGTAGGGTTGCTCTCAGCGCAGTCTGCCATCATCCCACCAATGTCACCGGGCAGCTGCAGCTCTTCTTTCAAACTGTAGAAATGGGTTCTGTCTCGTACAGCGCCGTTCATTATCAGCGAGACACTCTTCCTCTGACATATCCTGTAGATGCCCGGGATATAGTCTCTGATGGGCGCCTCACGGTTCCTCATGGGCGTTGTTCTGCAATGAACCGTCAAGTTCGAGATCCCCGTCGAACACAGTCTTTCCACGAGCTGCAAAGTAGACTCCTCATCCTCCAGCAACCGTATCTTGACACTAATCGGCTTCCCATGCGGCTTACCCACCTTGTCGACCAGCTCTTCCAAGATCGAGCACAGCTTATCCGGCGTTCTCAGCAACGCCGCGCCCATCCCCGAGTGTATAGAGAAGTGCTTCGGACACCCCGCGTTCACGTCGATCCCATCAACGTCCCTGATCACCTTCAGCGCTGCCTCCAGCGCCAGGGACGGCGTAGCCGTCCCGATCTGGAAGATCATCTTCCCCCGCTCCTTCTCCGGAAAAGTCCTAAACACCACAGTCTCGCCCTTCCCCCCGTTCCGTATAACAAAATCCACCGTCCTAAGCTTCTCATTAACCACCCTTTCACACTGAATCAGTTTCTTGTCCACGATTTCCGGCGACCACACCAGATCTGCCCCGTGTTGCAGCGCCAGCAGCCTCGTTGGCAGCTCACCAGCCCTCACCATCGGCGCCAGCACCAGTTTCCCAGCATAGCAGACCATCCTAACCACCTTATCCTACCACTTTAACTAGCTCATCGCATAGCTCATCGCGTAGCTCATCGCATCTCTTAGCTGAAATTTTTCAAAGCTACGTCATACTGCATTCGCGACCTGAAACATTCCAGCAAGCTGAAACAAGCTTAAACCATAACAACGTTTCAGGAGCCAGTATATAAGAGGGAGTGCTAGAGGGCGTATATAAGAGGGGGAATGTGCTGGAAGGCAGCTGGGAAGGCAGGTGGTGGTTAGTTTGGGAGCTGGAGCTCTGAGATGAGCAGCATGTTTAGACAGTTGAAGGAGAGGTTTCGTAATGGCAGTGGGAACGGGAACGGGAACGGGAAGCAGCAGTTGAGGAATAGTAGCAGTATGATGCAGGGATTGGAGAAGATGAGGAGGAAACCGAGGGAAAATCCGCAGGTTAGGTCTTTTTCCGCGCCGATAGAGGTGCCCAAGCCGGTGTTTTCGCCGTTGGGGAGCCCCAGGACGATTTCTTCAGAGGTTATGTCGAGTGTGAGCGGGGGACAGGGCAATAGGTACTACATCTACGATTCCAAGGCGTATTTGAACGCAGATAAGGGGCAGGAGTTTGATATTTTTGAGAAACCGGGTGGGATAAACCCAACATCGACGAGGTACGTGATACAGTATGTGATAAATCGGACTAGGGAGCTGGTTTCGCAGAACGAGGATGGGAAGGAGCTTTTGCAGGTTTTCAAGCCGAATTTGCACCATTTCTCGCAGAAAGAGGTGGCAGAGGTTAGCAATGGGCTGAAAAAATTGTTCCCACACGATGGTTGCAGCCTGAAAGGTGATGAGTTGTCGGCTGCGATAAAGGCTAATTTCAAGGAAAAGATCGGTACCTTGTCGCTGGCGTTGAGGATCCTCTGGAGCCATTTCCCGCTCGGTATAGTGCCCTGGGATTCGTATCACAGATTTGTGAAATGGGAAAAGGATAATGGGTACCCGCTAGAGTCGTTCCATTTCAGGCTTTCCAAGTTTCTTCCCAATAAGGACTACACTTTCTGCGTTTTTGCGTTTTTAGAGTTTGTCCTGTGCGTTTTACTGCAGAATAATAAGCAGCTCATCAATAAGAGCGTGCAGATGGACCTTATATTCACCGCTGGACCCACCTGTTTCACGCGGGAAAGAAACGAGGATCCAAATGATGATCTACCGCCAGTGATACGGTCGTATCACAACCGGGGCAACGCACTGCATAGGCTCTTTGTCGGATACCTGCGGTCGCTGAACCACGAGGGAAAAGTGAATGATTTTTACTTGTCTGATATATTCCACATCGATCAATACCCACCAGCCACATACCAGGCCAGGTCGTCAAAGGCTTTGACCTTAACGATTCCATTTGAGAGCCCGAACGGCAATGACTTCACATCGCTAATATATCAGGCAGCAACCGCCAAACATCGTTTCTACTCGTCCAAGACGTCGTTTTCCAAGGTGGAGAACAATTTTCTCGATCAATTCGAGGACCAGACCTTGAGAGTGATAACGACTTTCTTCTCAGAGTCTTCAAACAGATATATCACAACGTTCGACAACGGTTTCAACACAGATCTGCTTGAAAATTCACAAAAGGGCAAACATGGTGCCAAAATTGGCGATGACCAGTATGCTGTTGCGACATGGCTGCAATTCGCCAAGGAACAGAACTCGTTCGATGAGCTACTGTCCATGCTAGAGGGATCCGGAAACTGTGCAGAAGGCGGGACGTTAGCGCTCGGAGCAGGTGGGATGACCCTACAGCAGCCCATGAAGCTCCATAGAGAACGATCTGAGGACTCCAAAGTACGAGTCGGCAAGATGGACGTCACCGAATGGATTATTTCCGCCTGGAAGAATGACATGTTCATGGGTAAAGTGCAAAACGCACTGCTGATCAAGCTCACCAAGAAGATCGGCGAGTGTAACTGGTTAGTGATAACATGCGAGAAACCACAGCGACAGCGCAAAGAAGACGCTCCCCAGAACATCACGGGCACCGGCAATACCAATGCGCTTAATGACTTAATAGACAGTTGTTACACAGAAAGTGTTATCATGACTTAGGCTCTCTTATATAATGCTTTATTGAACTTTACCGCAACGGAGTTTCTTCTATGATGATGTCTAGTGCAGGTGCAGGACAGGTCCAAGCACTGGCTTTCCGCCATCGACGACGACGACGAGCAGGGCGACAGCGGCGCTCCTGCTTCGCCATTCTGCGGCGATCTCGGCTTCGCCAGTGGTGGCAACCGCATTATCGTTGGATCCATGTCCGCGGCGCAAGACACGCTTCTCAGTATTGGCGAGTTCCCGCTCGCCGCACTGACACACGAACCACGATGCTGGTGCATCTGGAAATGATGTCGACTGTAATGATTGTGAGGCAGCCTGGGCTCGCTATACCTCCTGGCGACCGGACTGCCGCCTGCCGGATGCACACACTGATAAAAGTCGCTAATATTCAGCGAATTCGCGTTGGAAGCCCGTCGCGACGACCCTGGCGATACATCGCCCTCCCCCAACTCCCCCTGAGAAGCCTCCCCGAACGAATATCGCCGTAGAGACCCCATCGACGACCGGCTCGATCCACTCGGCTCCGCAACCCCCGGCTCGTCCGTATCTATGTTCAGAACCGTCTTCACCACCTTGCTCCCGGCCACAGACTCGCCGTCGCCCAATTCCCTGCTCCCGTCCTCGTAATGCACCGTGATATGAGCCGACACCGGCCTATTCAAAGCCCATCTCGTCTCTGCGCCTTCCATCTTCAGCTATCCTCTCCAAACGAGCTGTAACGCTAAACAGATACAAACACTACTTATATACAGCTGACGATCCAAACGACGCAAAACCCTGCGAGGGCCGTACACCAGAGATGCCGCTCAAACCTAATCAATCTCTATCTGTCGCGGCGACGTACCGAGATGGATCAAGGATGTGGTGCTGGAAGTGCTCTACTAGACAGCAAAGTATCAACAAGGAGCTTTAACCTCTTTGCTTCTCCTTGTTTGCCTTGTTTTTGTGGTTGTTGATTAAGGGATTCGATCAGGTGTCCGGGGCAACACCTGAAGGGTCGGACAAACTGTGTTTGTCCGGAAAGTACCGGGAACTTTACGGACACGAGAGCAATGTCCGAGATATACCGGGAACGTTCGGACACGCTGCGCTTTGTCCGAGATGTACCCGGTAGTGGCGGACACTTTGCGGTGTCCGGTTGGTCCCCGGGTGCATCAGTTTGTCCGAGACTTTTCCTTTACTGCTACCTGGCAGCCAGGATAAACGTGTTGTTGAAGGTATAGTAGCAGGCATACAGAGGTGTGGAGATTTGAGATCGTGAAGCGTTGGTGTCGCTGGTGTGACGAGGGTGTTAGGGAATGAAATTCTCGCATTCTTTGCAGTTTAATGCTGTTCCCGAGTGGTCTTCCAAGTATATTGCATATTCACATTTGAAAAAACTGATCTATGCCCTGCAGAAGGATAAGCTGTATGCGACTGTGCCAGCATTGGCGATAGAACCGGAGACTCGGCCGCTTTTGTCCGGGGCTGCTGAGCGGGATGTTTATGTGAATCGGTTCATATCGGCGCTGGAAGTTGAGTTGAGGAAAATCGACAAGTTCTTCAAGTCGCAGGAGACTGGGTTGATCGCTAATTATAATGAATTGAAGGACGATGTAGAGGAGTTTGAACAGGACGTGTTGCATAACCGGGTCGGATCGCTTAGCGATGCGGTTCCCTCGCAGATTAGACAAAAACCGTCTCGTCGTTTCAGCGGCGGGTCCCTTGGACCGGTGGATGACGATGACGAAGAGGACGACGAAGGCCGTGAGAGGGATAGTGGAGGCTTTCTAAGACGTTTGCGGTCGAGATCGCGTTCCGTGTCATCGGCGCCCAACGACTCGGATATAGAAATATACCAGTCGAGATCGAGAGCGACAAATGAGATGTCGAGTTTCGTGTCGCCTGTCATGGAGCGGAAGATAACGCTTAAGAAGCGGCTAGTAGCGATTTACATGCAGCTTTCAGAGCTTAAGAGCTTCATCGAGCTCAACCGCACAGGTTTCTCCAAGATCTGCAAGAAATTTGATAAATCACTCGACACTAATATCAAGGGTGAGTATCTGTCGTACATCGAGGAACATTCGCATGTTTTCCATCCTCCTACTATTAAAAGAATACAGGGTTGCATCACGGAAACAATTATCACATACGCACAGCTGTCGCAAAACAAGTTTCCCTTCCCCATGCCTGGCATGGAAGACGAGTTTTTGGATCTTGAGGCTGCTGAAAAAGAGCTGTCCTCTCACTTGAGGGAACATGTCGTTTGGGAAAGAAATACTGTATGGAAGGATATGATTAATTTGGAGAGAAAAGCGCAAAATGTGAAAACAGAGACGAAGAACTTAGCGGCTATCTCGAAAAGATACCATGTCAAAGAAATTGATGTCAACGGGAACGTGAGAATTAAAGCAGAAGCGATGACTCCTGAGGTTTCCTTACCTCGCACTTTCAGTGATCTCCTACATTCGAACCCTCTACAGCTTCTAGGACTTTATCTAAGCTCACCATCTTTGATCAAGATTACTGCTATCGTTATGTGCTTTTTGCTTCTTTTAGTATACTCACCGTTTGAAGATGTCATGCAAAAGAATTGCTTCGCCATTTTGGTCTTTTCATCCCTGCTTTGGGCTACGGAAGCCATCCCCTTGTTCGTCACATCGCTGTTAATTCCATTGCTTATCGTGGTGTTGCCAGTGCTTAAGAACAACCCTGACGGCACTTTAATGGAGCCGATTCAAGCTTCTCAGTTTATTTTGTCAACAATGTGGTCGAGCGTCATTATGTTACTTTTGGGTGGATTTACATTAGCGGCTGCATTGTCGAAATACAACGTAGCCAAGGTTTTATCCACATATATTCTCAGCTCAGCTGGAACCAATCCAAAGATTATCCTTTTGACAAACATGGGCGTTGCATTATTTGCATCAATGTGGGTTTCAAACGTTGCAGCTCCAGTTCTGTGTTATTCCATCATCCAGCCTCTCCTTCGCACTTTACCAAGGCATAGTTCATACGCAAAGGCGTTGATCCTTGGTATAGCTCTTGCTTCAAACATTGGAGGCATGGCTTCGCCGATCGCGTCGCCACAAAACATCTTCTCCATTGGTTTGATGGATCCACAGCCATCTTGGGGCGAATGGTTTATGATCACTATCCCTATATGTCTGGTTTGCGTTGTGTGTATCTGGATTCTGCTGATGATCACTTTCCCCTTGGACCCTTCCTTGAAACTTCTTCAGCTGCACCCGTTGAAAGATCCTTTCACTTTGCAACAATGGTTTGTCACAATAGTGTCCATAGGCACGATAATACTCTGGTGCCTATCTAACAGGCTAACCGGGATTTTTGGCGAAATGGGTATTATCTCCATCATTCCGCTGGTAATATTTTTCGGTTCAGGGCTATTGACGTCTGAGGACTTTAATAATTTTATGTGGACCATAGTTATCCTTGCCATGGGTGGTACTACTCTAGGTAAGGCGGTGACTTCTTCAGGTCTTTTAAGCACAATAGCTGCCATTATCAAGGAAAACGTCGAAGATAAACCGATCTTCGTCATTGTTCTAATCTTTGGACTGGTGATACTTGCAATGGCAACTTTCGTATCCCACACGGTTGCAGCTATGATCATCGTACCTTTAATGAGCGAAATAGGTTCCAACTTGCCCTCTGGTGACCATTCAAGATTATTGATCATGGTCGCTTGTCTACTTTGCTCGGGCGCAATGGGTCTACCTACATCTGGTTTCCCAAATGTGACGGCCATTTCTATGATCGATGAGGTCGGTGACCGTTATCTGACGGTGGGATCGTTCATCACACGCGGTGTTCCATCCAGTTTCATAACATATCTGGTCGTCGTATCTTTAGGATATGGCTTGATGAAAACGTTCGGATACTAGGCCCACATATTTTACATTTGATTTTATTAGTCTATAAACAATTTGAAATAATATCTGAATTTTAGTAATCAGCATCCGAAGTATTTAACGTCAATGAAGCGACATTTGGGCCAAGCCTGACCATGAACGTCCTCTCTCCTCACAATAGTCCCAGCGAAGAATTGCACTCTGTTGTGAAATGCATTGACAATACGTCTGACACCAAGCTCGGTGGCTAAGTATACAACGACATTTATGCGCTCCAATGGAACGCCATGATCCAGAAGTACTTGAATGGCCATTATCATCGCCGCGCCGGATATGATCTGACCCGCCATCAGGAGCACTCGTTCGAATTTCTCAACGTTCGGTGGCAGAAACTCACCGTGCAGCTGGGGCTCCCCAGTTTGGGAATCTGACTGAATGAGAAGCTTGCCCAGACAAATATTAGGTATAGTATTCTTTAAAGATGGCGTGAAGCAATCCCCTGAACGAATCAGATTTATCGCTGTCACTTGGTCGAAATTGCATTGTGGAACGTTCTCCATCACAGATCCGCTGGGTGTTTCGATTGTCGTCCTTTGACACACTGGTAGATGATCCAAAACCTTAGACAGTAGTATAGTGGCTATCCTATCGAAATAGAATACGAAGTCATCGCGCTTCAGATTCTTATCAATGAGCATGGTCATGATAGACCTCACCTGATTCGTCCTCTCCAATTCATGAACCGACGAGTAATCGGTAATGCTTTTAGATCCATAGAATCCCAGTCTAATCAGCTCTTTCAGGTGCTCTTCCGATTTGGCCTGCAACTTCGACTTTATGTGATTTATCAGCAGTTCGACAGCTACAGTGCTATCGGTCAACGAAGGAACAATGGCATTCGCATTTTGCATCGAAGCCTTTACAAATTTGTCGGCATTGGGCTTCACAAATTTTTCCCACTGCTGTATGCAGCCCTGCAAGTCTCTTCCTCTGTAAACTATGTCCCTCGATAACCGTCTTGCTAGGCAAACGTCTAAATCGGCATCAACGTAAATTTTCAGATCCATCAGATCCAGTAGTCTTCTGTCGTGCAGGGCATAGATCCCCTCCAGCACTATGACACTGGCACCATATATGTTTATATTCTTATTGGGAACCCTGTTGTGCTCAACAAAACTGTAGACGGGAATCGATGTCTTCTTTCCCTCCTTGAGATTCAAAATGCATTCATAAGCTAGATCCAGATCGATCGCATTGGGGTGATCGAAGTCATAATCGTTCTCGAACGCCCGCTTCCTCTCTTCTGCCGTCAGAGGCTTGTAGAAATTATCCAGAGAGATCAGAACTGTCCACGGCACATTTATCGAAGACACAATCTTATTAGCCACGCTTGTCTTTCCAGACCCAGATGGACCACCAATTCCGATCACATATGGTGTAGTCCAGGGAGGAATGTATTGCAAACCATCTGATTTTAGTGATGAGACAGAGCTGCTTCTTCGAGGCCCTTTAGGCGTATCTAAAGTCCCACGACTCGTAATAGCTGAGCCAGTCAAGATCGCATTTGGACGCGACTGTGGCATTGATATACGATGCCAGCTGGATTGATTTTGGGACTATCCTATCAGCGACCCGGGCCTTCTTGATGGACTTGTTTTCATCCCCCGACATAGACACTGAGCGCTCGTGCGATGAGCCTCTAGGGCTGATCCAGGCAGAGCATACAGACAGATTGTCGTTGTTCGGGTCAAAGTACTTGTAACTTAGGTATCTTGAAACATCACCAGTTTGCCGCTGGTAAACAGTTGAAATAGCGAGCTAAAGGCAAGCGACCGGCATTTCTGATCGATCTTCCTGAACAGAGCTTCTTGCTTATTGAAGCTGAGATTGAGTGGTCGCAATGATCAGGTCGACGTATCTGACCACTTGGTAGTATATTGCCGATGGGAAATCGCCTCCGGTGGCTGCTGGCGGCTAAAGAACTTGGCACTATCACGGTCTAAAGAGGTCTACAGCGCTGAAGAACCACTACAGGAAGCTCAAGAATGCATGAGCCCATAGAAAGTACATTTACAACAGCGAAAGGCTGAAAAGCTCCATGTTGGTTTCGGTAAAGTATCGTCTACTGTCAAGCTACAAGAGGAAGAAAGCCGAATAATGATCTGAGCTACTGCTAAGAGTGTATGCAAACTGCTTGTCGAGATAGATGTTTGCTTATAATTTGAGATACATGTGCAATCCCTGCCTCTAGATGAAAGAATCGCGAAGAGGAGATTTGGTGGTAGTACAGATCTAACACTGAATCTAGAAGTGTGGTTCTAGGAGATTAACGTCTTCTGTTTCGCTTGTTGACCTCTATATGTTGTTAACAGCATCTACTGCATGTCGCGATGAGCTTACTTCAGCACTTTAACAAGTCGAACACAACAAAGATATGAACCAAAATAGGACCAGATGTCAAGCCACCTGACTGGAAAAGGTAAGAGAAGGTATAAGAGATCGCTCGAGTCCGTAAATGATGGTACAGATGCAGCAACTACTGCCGACGACAGACCGCTAGAGGAGACGGTAGACAATGGCGACGACCGGACCTCCAAGGACGAAGAGGACACAAGTGATTTGCGACTGCTTGCGAGACAAGACTACCTAAGCCGAAGAGAGATTCAGAAAATAGAGGCTTTGAGAAAAGACCTTCTTCTTCTGGAGGAAGACGTCAAGAAATATGGCTGGGAAGCTCTCACTCAGAAAGAGCGTGATGATATTGCATTAAAGAGAGAGCTGGTTGAGTTATTTGATAGAAAGAAATCTGATGCAGAAGTGGGATTTAAGTTGCAGGATGACTATATAGACGAAAAGGGCAAGATAGATGTGGCACGCAAGAGACAGGCGCTCAACAACCGAGATGACTACTTCCAAAAGCGCAAAGTAGCGAAACAGCAGGTGTGGGAAGAGAGGCAGCTGCAAAAAGCCATCAAAGAAGAGGGCGCAGATGAAATTGCTGTACCAGATTCAGATAAATACGAGTTCGTGTTCGATAACGACGCTGCAGTGGAGTTCACTCAAGAGGAAGACGATCACATATTACCTGAGAAGGACGCTGAATACGAAAGCCTTCTTGCAGAAAAGCTGGAAATGGAAGAGAATCGAGTAAGGTCTATCCAACAAACGAGAACGCTTCTACCGGTGTATCAATACAGAGAGGACCTACTGCGAGCCATTCGCGAGAATCAGATTTTAATAGTCGTCGGTGAAACAGGTTCTGGTAAGACTACACAGTTACCTCAATACTTGGTCGAAGACGGATATACAAAAGCGGGCAAGCTGCAAATTGGTGTCACTCAACCTCGAAGGGTGGCAGCAACCTCGGTAGCCGCCAGGGTTGCGGACGAGATGAACGTTGTTCTTGGAAACGAAGTAGGCTATTCGATTCGTTTTGAGGACAAAACTAATGACAAGACAATTCTAAAATACATGACTGACGGGATGCTTCTCCGAGAGGTCCTAGTGGACCCTGAGCTTAAAAAATACTCATGTATTATGATCGATGAAGCGCATGAGCGAACCCTAGCGACTGATATTCTTCTGGGGCTATTGAAAGATATCTTATCTCATCGAAAAGATCTCAAACTACTGGTTTCATCTGCAACTATGAATGCGACTAAGTTCTCTCACTTTTTCAATGGCTGCCCTATCTTCAATGTCCCTGGGCGAAGATTTCCTGTCGATATTCACTACACATTACAGCCGGAGGCAAATTATCTTCAAGCCGCTATCAGCACCATCTTTCAGATTCATACCTCTCAGCCCCTACCAGGGGACATTCTGGTTTTCTTGACTGGTCAGGAAGAGATCGAGTCGGCTAAGCAAAAGATTGAGGAAATCGCCGGGAAGGTAGGCTCCAGTATCGCGCCGATGATATTAGCTCCCATCTATGCAAACCTGCCTCAAGAACAACAGGAGCTGATATTCTTGAAGACACCTTCCAGCTCTCGGAAAATCGTTTTGGCTACCAACATTGCCGAAACTTCCCTGACCATCGATGGTATCAAGTTTGTAATTGATCCTGGCTATGTGAAAGAGAATTCATTTGTGCCCTCGACGGGCATGACTCAATTAGTCACTGTTCCCTGCTCCAGAGCGTCTGTGGATCAGAGAGCCGGTAGAGCGGGGCGTGTCGGACCGGGAAAGTGCTACCGCCTTTTTACCAAGTGGTCGTACTATAACGAGCTGGAGCTGATGCCTAAACCAGAGATATTGAGGACCAACTTATCAAGTGCTGTATTGTTGCTCCTGTCGCTTGGAATTTCCGATCTGATCAACTTTCCCATGTTAGACAAGCCCAGCATGTCGTCACTAACCAGTTCTCTCGAGGATCTCTATCTGCTAGGTGCGCTAAACAGCAAGGGAAAAATCACCAAACTAGGCAGGATTATGTGCGAATTTCCTTGCGACCCGCATTTTGCTAAAGTCATACACACGTCTGCTACGCATGACCAATGCAAGGGTCTACTTGAGGAATGCGTGGATACTATTGCAATGCTGCACGAGACTATGTCCCTCTTTGCTGGTCAGAAGGAACAGAGCTCCCAGTTTCTTGGGGAAGCCGCCAGTGACCATATGTTGTATTTACGGATCTACCAGGAATGGAGGGACTACAACTATTCCCGGGCATGGTGTCGGGACCACAAGCTCCAGTACAAAACACTATTGAGGGTGCGAAATATCAGAAATCAGCTATGGAACTGTGCCGAGAAACTGGGCCTTGTCGCTATGAATGAAATTGCCAAAAGGAACCAGGCCGATACCGCAGAGAAATTGCCGATAAAGCTAACAAAGTGCTTCATCGCAGGCTTTCCCACCAACATTGCACAGCTTGGGACAACAGGGTATCGCACAGTGGGCAAAAAGAGTACTTCGGGCCTCAACGTCTACGTCCATCCGTCAAGTATTCTGAACCAGCAACTACGTGATAACGCCCGAAAGCCTAGCAAATATGTGCTGTACCAGACATTAATGCTAACGTCTAAAGAGTTTATGAGAGATTGCATCCCGATTTATGACGATGCATGGTTAATAGAGATGATACCGCAAGTCTTTAAAAGAAAGGCTCCATAGCCCATGTCAATAACTTGTCTATACGGTGTAGTGAAGATATCGAGAGCAAAGTGAACAGCTACCGCAACAGCAACGCTCCTTTCTAGAAAGTCGCTCACTAAGCGAGTCCTAACCATCGCGCTGTTGGTAAGGCATAGACTACTTAAGCATTGCACGCTGACAATACTGCATTCAAAGCTGGCAAATGTTCAAGAGAGTAATCAATCAATTGCTGCGATTCAATCAACAGTCTACCAGAACCATGGCTACAGAGAATAAGTACTATCCGATCAAAATAGCTGCTGCTGCCCAAGACTCGACCTTAAAAGTCAACCACACATGCGTGAGAGTTAAAAACCCAGCTAGAAGCATTGAGTTCTACAAGAAGCACTTTGGAATGACCTTGCTCGGGACCAAGGACTTCCCAGATATGAAATTCAGTTTGCACTTTCTGAGCTTCCCTAAGGAAGTTGGCAAGACCGAGCAAGGTCAACCTGAAATCTTCGGCACCACCGGTGTTCTTGAGCTAACTCACAACTGGGGCAGCGAGAACGATCCTGAGTTCAAAATTAACAACGGTAATGAAGAACCTCACAGAGGCTTCGGTCATATCTGTTTCTCTGTCGCTGACATCGAGAAAACCTGTAAGAGGCTAGAAGCTGAAGGTGTCTCCTTCAAGAAGAGAATGGCAGATGGCAGACAGAAGGACATTGCCTTTGCCCTTGACCCAGACGGGTACTGGATTGAACTTGTGCAATACATCAAGGAAACCGAAGAGGCGCCTCGCAAAGACATTGGCGACAAGTTCAACCACACCATGATTCGTGTGAAAGATGCCGAGAAGTCTCTTGAATTCTACCAGAACGTTCTTGGAATGAAGTTAGTAAGAAAGTCTGAACACGAGAATGCCCAATTTACTCTGTACTTCCTGGCATACGGCGTGCCCTTCGGCCAGAATTCTTCGTCGATTGAAGGTGTCCTGGAACTAACCCACAACTGGGGTACTGAAAACGACCCAGACTTCAAGTACCACAACGGGAACGAGAAGCCACAGGGTTACGGTCACATTTGCGTTAGCTGCAACGATCCGGCCGCTCTCTGTAACGAGATCGAGCAGCGCTACGGCGATAAGATCAGCTGGGGTGTTAAGTTCAACCAAGGTAAGATGAAGAATCTGGCTTTCATCAAAGACCCAGATGGATACTCCATTGAGATCGTCCCATCTGGTCTGGTCTTGTAGATCGGGGTATATATATCTTATTTATCCGCCCTAGTTGGAGGCGCGCTTAAAGCATTCTGCCTCTTTCCTCACCACTTTGCAGTACAAAGACAGAACAAAAGCGGCAGCCAAGAAAGGTAGCCATTCCAGCCTAGCCCGAAATGATGAACCAAACGGAACCGGTCTTGTTCAGCTATGCTGAGCGGGCAGCCGCCAAAAGGACTAGCCGCCGACTAGGTTAGCCGCCGAAGGTGGCCACTGAAAAGACTCGCTCGACGTCTGCATACCGACCCAAGGACAATAATCCCAGGCCAGCAGTGATGAAACTATCCTCGCCAGAAGCACCGCTGCAACTGATGGGTTAATCCAAGTGCTTATCACGTGATCTGACATCACTTGCTTTGGCGGCTGCAATGAACACAGTCCCCAGAAACTCCGCCTTCGCTGGCAGGTATCCTGGTGATCTTGGGACCTTCTGGTGATGCACAGCGATGTTGCAAAGCAGAAAGTCTTGGAAATTCTGCGTTCCGGGGCGCTTGCAGCGAGTTCGGCGCGTATATGACTATGATAATCCTGAAATACAAGGCTATGATAATCCTGAAATACAAGGCTATGATAATCCTGAAATAAAAGGCTTTAGATGGTAGATCGGAGGACGAGGTCTGGGAAGTTAAGCTCAATACCTTCAAGAGATATAAGAGTGTAATCTCGAAGACTGTGGCCTTCATGGCCTTCCGAGAAGACGACAAAGTCGTTTCTTTCAAGTACTATACGGGCGGATTTCAAGACTTGAACGAACAGCTTAGTCGGTACTTCAAGGATATCAAGTTTGATATCCAATCCATCCGGAAGATAGACATGGACAATGTGCTCAGCAAACAGTTGAAAGTGGTTAAGCGTCGTCGCTTAAATCACGTTCAGGGATCTTCCGCGGTTCATGAAGCGTTTAATCGGCTAGTAACAGTGGACACGCGTTTGGAACGCGATATAGTGGCTCCAGTGATGGATAGCATTCTTGAGTATGCCAAGACGCCCAGCACTATAGCCGAGTATTCCTTTATGTTCCTGTTAACCCTGTATAACTGCTGCCGCCAGAGCGACCTGAAAAATTTGGATCCTGCTACGCTTGAAATAATCGAGAATAACTTCCTGGGACGCATTGTGCGTGGTCTCGTTACAGATACCAAGACCAGGAAGGCCAGGTTCATATACTTCTATCCTGTGGCGGGGATCTATGATCCGATTGTTGCCTTGCACCGCTTGCTTCTGGAAACAGAGCCCAAAGATAAGTCATTAACATCGAACTTTGAAGTGAGCAGGAATACCAGCTGCTGCGCGACAACCTGGTGACTCTTTATGATCGCTCCTCCGTAAGAAAAAGCCTCTGGGTGTGTTTGGCATAACGTATGGTCCGAAGTCCCATTTTGGAAGACATTTGATGACCACATATCTCAGCAGAAACCGTCTTGGGGACCTGGTGACACCGTTTGGGAACTGGGCTGACTCAGATGATATGATAAAAAGCAAAACGGCGAGGAGAAAGTATGGCCATAGGATCCAGGACATCCCAGACCATCTGTTCGGGTTTCTTTCGGATTTCTACCAACAAAAGGACGACAAGTACGTTCTGGTAGATAACAATAATGGCCTAGCACCTGGGCCGGTTTGTCCGATGCTTGGTGGGATCGAAGTCTCCGGCTACCGGGTAGAAATCGACAAATCGTTCTCTGCGAGTCTTAGTCTTTGCGAGTCTTCGTTCTTTGCGAGTCTTAATCTCGCAAAGAACGATTTGTCGATTTCTATCCGGTAGCCGGAGACTTCGATCCCATTGTGGCCTTGGATTGCCTGCTGAGGACGACTGTACCGCAAAAAAAGGCCGCCACAACAAGCTTCACTGCCACGCAAGAGCATCACTGCTGCGGAGCAATTTGTTTGGAACATATGACAAGTTCTTGACGAAAACTTGCCCATTTCCTGTGTTCCAGATTAAAATGTCCAAAATCTCATTTCGGAAAACATCTAATGGCCTCCTATCTGGGTAAGTGTAAGCTGGGCTCCCAGGTTACGCCACTAGGCAATTGAAGCGACCGAGATGACAACGTTCGCAGCGCTGTCGCAAAGGCCAAGTACGGCATACCGAGTTATCTGTACGCTTTCCTCTCTGGTTATTATGAGCCTGTGAAAGTAGAGAACAGTGATGACAACTATACTTGCAAGCTCATAAGCCCTGCTTGTAAGCCCCTAGCAGCGAAAGAAGACGTGGAAGCGGCGAGGTTCTCGAAAAAGTATATCACGACTGGAAAGCGATCATGAAGCCCGAAGTTCTAAGCTTCATCCTGCGGTACACTGAGGTCAAGAGACAGTTTGGACCTTTGGAAGAAAAAATTCTAACAAATCGACTGTTGCGGGATTGCCCTCTATATATTTGGACCTCTCGTTGACTCGTTATTCGACAGCTCGGCCCAGATATAGGGCTCACCTATTTGATCCTGGATCTATGTTAGTCGACCGACGATTGGTTGGACCTTCGACTCTACATTCCGCTGCAACTGATGGGTTAATTCAAGCCTGTTTATCACGTGATATTACTACATCACGTCCTCCTGTGGCATCAGATTTAAAGGGACGTCAGCTTCCTCTATTGACGCTTGAAAAATGAGGTGATTGACGGTGGGCTTCCACTAATTGCGCGAAAGAGCTACTGGCGACGAAGAATGGCTGTTAGAGCCAATTCGATACACGTTAGGTGATGCGCATGGGTTGATTTTGCAAGAACCATCCCATTACCAGGACTGTGAAGAAACGAGGCCGCTTTATAGTCCGATCACGTACTGAACGAGTGCGAGGAAGGTCTCTTGATGTTAATGCGTTTGCTGCTTTGACTCGCATCTAACAGTTTTTTTCGAGAGGGACAATTATCGCCATATACCTGATTTCCTATTTCCAGGCCGCATCTTTCTACAAATCGATATCCGAGTGGGTTTATTTTCTTCCGATTTGTTATATAGTTGACAAGGTTCGCTTATTTTCCCACGTTTTGCCAAACCGAACAGAGTAAGGGATTAAGACCATAGAATACCAAGAAATGACGGTTGATATTCCTTTGGTTAATGGTACATCGTACTGTACTCTAACCGCGCACTCGAAAGAGGTGTTTGAGAAGACTGTCAAATTTTATGCTGAGTTTTTGCAGCTGGAGAAGCGCTCGATATCTGATAACTCGGTTTTGCTATTCAACTGCGCTGTCTCATTGAAGGTGGAGCTAGAAGTCGATGAGATCAAACAGAAGGTTGCCGAAGCTCAATACGAGCAACTGAAATCGGGTACTATTACTCAAGATTGGAGAGCTTCCGTTCACGAATCCTTTGTCTTCAATACTGCTGATATCCAGGAGAACAAGAACTATCTAGTGGAGGAGAACTTACCTCGTCAGGCCTACCCAACTGACCTTTTCCCAATGCAGCTTTATACCTTGGACCCGTTGGGTAACGTTGTCGGTGTTACTTCCACCAAGAACGCCGTTAGTACTATGCCAACGCGTCCTCCTACTGCAGACGAATCAGTCACTTCGTCTCTTGTCTCTAAGGCGCCGTCTTACACTGACTTAAAGAAAGCTGTTCCAACTTCTGATAACTATCCCTCACTACCGGCTACTTCTGACAAGCCTAAGAAAGCCATTGCCGTGATGACTTCCGGTGGTGATGCCCCAGGTATGAACGCTAACGTCAGAGCCATTGTGCGTACTGCAATTTTCAAAGGTTGCCGTGCCTTCGTTGTTATGGAAGGTTACTCAGGTTTGGTTCACGGGGGTCCAGAGTATATAAAGGAGTTCAAATGGGAAGATGTCCGAGGATGGTCCAGCGAAGGTGGTACTAACATTGGTACCGCCCGTTGTATGGAGTTCAAGGAGCGTAAAGGTAGATTGCTGGGAGCTCAACATTTGATCGAAGCAGGTGTCGATGCTCTTATCGTCTGTGGTGGTGACGGTTCGTTGACCGGTGCTGACCTATTTAGATCCGAGTGGCCATCGTTGATTGATGAGCTTTTGAAGACCAATAGAATCACGGAAGAGCAACACACCAGATACAAGCATTTGAACATTTGCGGTACCGTCGGTTCTATTGATAACGATATGTCTACCACTGACGCTACAATTGGTGCTTACTCTGCTTTGGACAGAATCTGTACAGCTATCGATTATGTTGAAGCCACCGCTAACTCGCATTCAAGAGCTTTTGTCGTTGAAGTTATGGGTAGAAACTGTGGTTGGCTAGCTCTGTTGGCGGGTATCGCCACTTCTGCCGACTACATTTTGATTCCAGAAAAACCTGCCTCATCTCGCGAATGGCAAGATCAAATGTGTGACATCGTCTCCAAACACAGAAAGAGAGGAAAGAGAACTACTATTGTGATTATCGCTGAGGGTGCCATTGCTAACGATTTGACCCCAATTTCCTCTGCTGATGTTCACAAAGTTTTAGTTGACAGATTGGGTCTAGACACAAGAATCACCACTTTGGGTCATGTCCAAAGAGGTGGTACCGCAGTCGCTTACGACCGTATTTTGGCTACTCTGCAAGGTGTTGAAGCCGTCAACGCTGTCCTAGATTCCACTCCAGATACTCCATCTCCACTGATTGCCATCAATGAGAACAAAATTACCCGTAAACCACTTGTGGAGTCAGTTAAGTTAACCAAGTCTGTTGCCGATGCCATTAAAGCTAAGGATTTCAAGAAGGCAATGGAATTAAGAGACACCGAATTCGTTGAGCATTTGAACAACTTCATGGCCATCAACTCTGCCGACCACAATGAGCCTAAGTTACCAGCAGACAAAAGACTGAAGATTGCTATCGTTAACGTCGGCGCACCCGCTGGTGGTATTAACTCTGCCGTGTACTCGATGGCCACATACTGTATGTCTCAAGGTCACAAGCCTTACGCCATCTACAACGGTTGGTCTGGTTTGGCTAGACATGAAAGTGTTCGCTCCCTAGATTGGAAGTCCATGTTGGGATGGCAAAGTCGTGGTGGTTCGGAGATTGGTACCAACAGAGTCACTCCTGAGGATGCTGATATCGGTATGATTGCATACTATTTCCAAAAGTACCAATTCGATGGTTTGATTATCGTCGGTGGTTTCGAAGCTTTCGTATCTTTACATCAACTAGAAAGGGCAAGAGACAGTTATGCTGCCTTCAGAATTCCAATGGTGTTAATTCCAGCAACTCTGTCTAACAACGTGCCAGGTACTGAATACTCGCTTGGTAGTGACACAGCACTTAACGCTTTAATGGAATACTGTGATGTCATCAAACAATCTGCATCCTCAACCAGAGGTAGAGCCTTTGTCGTTGACGTACAAGGTGGTAACTCTGGGTTCTTGGCAACTTGCGCGGCTTTGGCCGTTGGTGCTCAGGCTTCGTATGTTCCAGAGGAAGGCATTTCTCTAGAGCAACTTTCCCAGGATATTGAGACCCTAGCAGAATCTTTTGCTAAAGCTGAAGGCAGGGGAAGATTCGGTAAATTGATTCTAAAGAGCACAAATGCATCTAAGGCCTTGAGCGCAGAATCCCTGGCAAAGGTCATGACAGCTGAAGCTGAAGGCAGATTCGACGCCAAGTCTGCTATCCCAGGTCATATCCAGCAAGGTGGTCTACCATCGCCAATCGACAGAACAAGAGCCACCAGATTGGCCATCAAGGCCGTCGGTTTCATCGAGGCCCAACAAGAGCTGATCAGCGAGGCTCGTGCCGACAACAACGGCTTCAACCCAGACGATAAAGAACTTTCTGGCACTGCTGCCGTGTTGGGGGTCAAGGGTTCCCATATCGTCTTCACTTCCATCAGACAACTTTACGATTTCGAGACCGAAGTGACAAAGAGAGTTCCAAAGGTCATCCATTGGGAAGCTACCAGAGCCATTGCCGACCATTTGGTCGGCAGAAAGCGTGTTGATTAGGCCTGCAACGAAGTCAGATCAACGATTTTACGTCACACTTTCCTCCAGGCATGTTACGTCAAAATGCCAGAGGACTTCTATTTAGTTAAGACACCTCCAAGTGTCCCATTTACTCTCACGCTTGACAGTGAGCTTTTGAATCTCTATGTAAACTGGAATTATGTGATATAGATTACCAAGAAACGAAAATACTAAGTTCATCTCTTATTTAACACAAGCCTACTCTTAACAGAAGGGAATTTCTTTGCTGAAGATGTGGCCACTGACGTCCTAATAAAGGGCCAAGAGGTATTCTTGGCACTGAATGCTTCTTCGTAGTATCTTGTTCCGATGAGTAACCATTCGACAGCTTGCAACAAGAGGGAAGAGATGCGAATTGACTTGAAGCTCCCATACTTGATCAAGCCAATGCTTATACATACTTTGAAGACTATGGGAGCTGAAACGTTAGAGCTTCCTTAGCTGCTTATATAGACAGAGATCTTACAGTATACCAGTGAGCTTAGTTCTGCACGTAACTACGGATAGTAAACAAAAGGACATAAAGAGAGCTCCAATTGCAAGATCAATTTGCTGTGAAGAGCGTCTGACTATCCAATATCATGAAGTCTACCTCGGCTAGGAGTCCGGTAACTGTTGATGAGAGTTTGCAGTCTCCCAAGTCTTCCAGAAGGAAACAAGGATCTACCACCCTGAGGAACCTTAAGGAATCATTCAAGTTTCGTGGCTCGATGAGTCCCAAAAAGAATGGTAGCCAATCTACCTCTGCTACAGACATTTCTCCTTCAAGGATACGAAGAAGCTCAGTTGAACGTCCCGAGCTCCGCAAGAACAAGCAGAGGTTCTCTGCCCAAAGGATATCTTTATTCAAATACGAATATGTTCGAGTTAGAACCTCTTCCGCACTGAGAAGAGACTCTAGTTCGACCATCAGTTCTGATGCAACAAGAAATAGCGACAATGCTAGCTACTCTAGCAGCAAGAGTCGAGGCAGCGTGAGAGTAAAGCCTACAACTATAATGGCAAAGGGAATCCTGGAAATCTACCAAATTTATACTCCGAAATCTAGTCCAACAGAGAAACAGCAGGAGATGAATTATCTGTCTTTAGGACACAAGGATAACATAGTGCACCCAATACTGCCGCGTTTGCAGGTTACAAGGAAATCAGGTTGGAAGCAGCGTTTCATTATACACTTTTACAATCCTGATCGGTCATGGGAGGTTGAATTTCTAGAATCATCACAAGGAGCTCCTGGAGCTTTCGAGGCCGTTTCAGCGGCCGTCAAGGAATTCGAATCCGTAATCTCCAAAATATGCAATTACACTGTCGTGTCTGAAACCCCAGAGAAACAAAAAACAGCATTGATTGATATAAATGCGGATCCAGATTCAATTGGGGAAGCTAAAGCCAGGAATAGGAGCACTAAAATTGTAGACACGCCGATTATTGGAAAGAAACCTGAGGACGAAATCGACAAAGTCGAGGACGAGGATGATGATCTAGCCTATCTTCTGGAGGAAGTAGATGAAGAAGAGAACGAGAAGGAAATATTCAACGATAATCAATCGACTCATGCAGCCCACCGAGAATTGAAAGATAATTTACAGGATGGCTCCATCAATGAAGCATTTAAGAAGGCTATGCAAAATTTCAAAGCATCATCATATCATTCATGTAGAGGTTCCACGTCAGACAAAGTGGACGAGTACCATTCGCTCAGAAGACTCAGCTGTTATCAACCGACCAGCTTCGAAGAAAAGTCCTTGTCATTGTCGAAACGATTCTCGTCTATCGGCGCCAAGCGTTCCTCGTCGGTACTCACATGGCATGACTTTGAGATTCCGGCGAACATAACGAGAAGAGGCCATTAAAATTCATGTTTGCATTTACATTCGATAAAAACTTTGCATCATTAGAGGAAGTTCGGATATATGAGGGGGAGAAATATAGAACTATGTACAGCTATATCAGAAATTCCCGTCAAGCTTAAACTTGAGATGGGGCCTGCAATGGGTTACCATTGACATCCAAACCTTGTTGCATCATTAACAATTCCTCGTTACCGGCAGTTTCAAATTGCAAACCGCAACCCAATTTGCTCTCTTGCTTGAAATGATCAATTTCACCGCAGAACAGCACTGACAAGGTAGGTAGGATTTTTCTCTCCAGGAAGCAAGCGACTTTGCCGTTACTGTCAACGGTACCACGGTAAACAGATTGTCTGTATTCGTACTTGGCACCGATGGTAGTCGAACCTTCGATAGTTGGTTGAATACCTATCGATGTACCGACAACTGGGTCAGTAATTGGGACCATACCTGCCTGTAGAGTGGTTTCAATACCTGCTTCGACGTTAGGAGCCACTTTTCTCCAAAAAGAGGCAATAAGGGCGCCGTTTGCCTGCATTTGACCCGAGAAAATCCAATCTTGCTTAGCAGAGACGTAACGGGTCAAGTACGACACGCCAGCGTCAGCTGGCGCGTTTCCTTGGCCTCTGGAATACAAAAGTTCCAAACCTACCGATAATTGTGGGGTGATACTCTGTAATATAGAACCTACAGCGACACCATTGAACAGACCCTTGGAAGAGATCGATGGGTTCAAAGTTTTGAAGTTTAGCGAGAAATCAGATCCCTGGTAATCCTGTTCCAATTGACACATACTTGGCTGTCCGTTAGCCAACTGTAAGTTCACTTTAGAAATGTTGTTCTTATTCCAACCGTAGTTCAATCTTCCAGATAGTGATAATTCGTTATCAAGATTACCTTGAACAAACAGGTTATCATCTGCAAACAAAGCGGAAAATGCGTAGCTTGGCAGAGCACTGGACCCCATCGAGAAAGTATGAGAAGTTTGGAACGCTGGATTCAAACAAAATGCCTTATTGAGATCGGCTCGCAAACCAGTAAAAAAGTACTGTGACAGAAACACATCACGAGCCACCTCTTTGTTAAGATTTTCCACTGTACCTGGGTTCACTAGTGACAACGACTGTCTATGCGCATGAACGTTCCTGTACGCATCAATGCAAAAACTGGAGATAGGATTAGACGACCAGAAACCGCCTTTAGCTTGATCCGGGGTCATTGGAGACACCCCAGGCATCGAAGGAATCTTGGTGAAATCTGTCAACGTTGCGGGGCTTGCCATTCTTGAAAAATATGTTTTGAACTGATCAGAGAAGGGGCAAAACTTATAATACACGCCACCCAGCTAACAAGACACTCCTGAAACACCACACGAACCAACCGTCTCACCCACTGGCCACTATTTGTTCTTTAACCTTGCCAATATTCACTGTTCTGTCGCTACCAGCTTGAAAAATTTTAAATCTTCGTCACATGTGATAAAAATTGAGGTCACGTGACAAATTAAAGCCACGTGACCGCATTTAATACTTTAAGCTTAGGCTTGTTACCAGTATTCTAGAGCTGGGAGTTCTGAATGCCCTGCTAGCCACGACTGTGCGAGGCCGCAGTAGACTCTGCATTTAAAACAAACCTGTTATCAGTAGTGTCGGGTAATTTCACCGAAAACCGCTCGGAAACCTCTGTAATCAACGGAACTCTGGCGGGATAATATTAGAATTCAGCCTATCTGCGAGCCTGATGCGATATGAGGACCAGTTACCTGGCAGTAATCTGTATTATTCCATTATCATATGGTCACGTGATAACTGCATCACGTGACCCAATCTCAATAGCTTAAAGACTTGTATTGAACCGCTGGTCGTGCTCTAATGGTCATCTTGCAGTGCCGATATCTTGTTCTTTAGGTCCTCTAGCATCTTCCTCTTCAGTTGCAGTTCTTTCTCGCGGTTTTGCATGTATTCGTGCCACTCCTGCGGTGTCTTGCTGAGCAGCTTCCTGCAGTTCTCGTCGTTGGCAACCAGCGCCTTGCAGCTCTTGAGTCTGTGCTTGATAAACGCAGTCGAGGTCTCTAGCTGGTTTCCAAAGTTGTTGGGTTCCTTCCGTATCTGGTGCAGCGAGTAAAAGATCTGCGGGATGAATTCAGCGGTGGCTGTTGTGCCCAGTGGAGCAGGCTGCTGAATGCCTATCTGCTTCGTATCTATCTCTGTGCTGGCTTGCGTCCCGTGTGCTTCCGGATCGTGGTCTGGTGGCACAGGAACGCCCATCGATGGCAGCAAAATCGCTTGTACGTCTCTCAATGCGCTATTCTGCAACGCCATGGCTCAATTGCGACCGCTGGTGGGTGGATCTGGGTCTCTTTCTCTGCCTTACACGCCTTTGAAGTGTAATAAGATGAGTTAAGTTTGATCTCGAATATATACAACTATACAAAAATCTAAAATTTACCGTTCCTTACCAGGTTCTTGGCCATATCCTTGCCGGTCATGTAGACCGTCTTCCACAGTGTGTAGAGGTCCAGGGTGCTCGAGAACGTGTCGAGGAACCCGAAGGGCAACATGCAGGGAATCCAACCTTGAGCGAGCTCCAGCGCAAACGAGCCGCTAGTCATAGCGTACTGCTTGGCGTAGCCCCTCTTGAGGTGGTGTGTCATACCTGGGAGGTAGATCTCCGGGCTGGCTGCGTGTGGCAGCGCTGCAATCTGCTGTCCATGCAGGATCGTAAAGTAGTCGTCTGCAAAATGCACTCCAGTGTGTCCCTCGGTGCCCACAGCACTGCCAAAGAAGATCACATACTCAGAGATCGACGCATGTAAAATGATCATCTGTCCCATTGCGCCTCCCGCATTGTTAAACATCCAGTCTTCATTAGCATACCTGTTGATGTACTTATCGCCGTAGTGCTGGGCCAATGCGTCCCTCACGTCCCTCAAAAGGGCCTCAGTGCTGAAGTTCTCAGAGCTGCTGTCGTGTCTCGACAGCACCTCGTTGCAGATCTCGTTCAAAGTCTTGGCATCGAAGATGTAGTTGGTTGGCAGCCAGGTCGAGTACAAGGCAGTCAAGACATAGGCGGCGACGCCGAGCAATACAGCAATAGAGAACCACTTCATTACAATGAGCCACCTCGAAAGATCGTCTACTGAGCCAATTGACCCTCAATGGGTCCTGTAAGACCCGCTACACCGCTTCATTTTATAGCTTTAATCGTCATCGAGATCTGCGATGCCCTGGCTATACGACTGAAAAATTATTACGGTCTATACGACTCCAAGAGATAGAACCCATTGATCAGTAGATGCTGGTTATGCTATGACTGGTACGGTATATAATAGTACAATGTAGTCTTGCGACTGCAGTCTTGCGACTGGGCCGGCTAGTGCTGGCTGCTTGTGAAGAGATGTAGCAGCGACTTCGCGGCGTTCACGCTCATCGGCGTGTTCTGTTTCTCGGGAGCAGTGGTCTTGGAGCTGTTGACTGGCGTTGTGTGGGCGGTCGCAGTGCTGAACTGTAGGAAATTGTCTGGTCTTGCGGTGGCCTCGCGGAGCTTGTTCGTCCTTAGCGGCGTCTTGTAGTTGCCCTGCGAGACAACCAGCTTTCTCCTCTCGAACTGGCGTTTGAGATCCTTGAACTTGGTGTTGGTCTGGTTGGTTTTCAGTTTAAAGTACGCGAGTTGTAATCTCACTCGCAGTTTCTCAGAGACGCTACTCAGGTCTCGCTGAGGCTTCTTCGCCACTGACGACTCGTTCTGCGGCTTGGCGATTGCGATTTCCGGCGTGCAATCGATCAGAGTCTTGATCGAGGGCAGCCGGGTCCTTTTCAATGGCTGCGATGGCGCGAAGCGGCCCAGCTTGTTCACTCGCGAGCTCGAAAACTCGCCCAGGGGTAGTCTTCTCTCTATCGTCATCGTCGTCAGGGTCCCGTCAAACTGCATCGAGCCTTCTTGGTGTGCTGCGCTAAAACTTGGGCCAAACTTCACAGAATGGAAACGCCGTCAATCTATACAACTCTATAACATCAACCAAGCTGGCACGATGAGTAAACGATTCAACTAGCTCGAGCAAGGTGGCCTCTACCTCTGTTTATTTTTTCACTGCATCTTATTCCAATATGCCCGTTTATGGACAAGACGCGACTTCGCGTATCTTAGCTGTTAGCACTTAAAAGACGTGTTATCGACTTTAGCGATGAGTAGACGTTCTGGAGCTCGCCAGAGGCTCGCTCACATGGGGAAATCGATATCGGTGACCCATGACGATAAGTTTGATATCTGTCTTGAAGCTATCTTGTCGCCGTAACCGCTTGCGATCTTTAGGATGTATTCGTTCAGCTCTGCACTGCCGAGGATATCGACGTGTTCGGCGCTCTTGGCGCCGCCTCTGATGTCGAATCTGTCTGGCTGGTGCTTTATCTCGACGATGGTGACGTTGGAACCGCCAGGGTTGTAGGGGGAAACGCCTTGGCTCCACTTGTGACACATGGCGTGGGTTATGAGAGGCACGGTGCCGTCGCCATCTGTGAAGAAGACCGGCTGTGGAGCCTCGTAGTCGATTGTCATGTTCAGTGAGCTATTGCCGTTGACCTCTCGGTAGACGTAGGCCCTCTCTGTGGGGTTACCCACGCCGTAGATGCAGTATATTTTTAGGTTGGGTGCCACCGGTAGTGGCACTTCTAGAGGGTTTGTCCAGTGGGAGTGGTGAAGCTCGTTCTTCTTCAGCTCTGCAGGAGTCTTGGCGTAGCCGAAACTGTACTGGTCCTCTACGCGCTTCTGAAGCCAATCGGGCGAGAGTTTTAACATCACATCGATCGATTCTTCCATGGTTAGACTGCGGTCGAGGGTTGAATGGTTGGACAGACCATCCATTCTGATGAAGCTTCCGAATGATTCGGTGCTGTTATGCAGAGCGTCTTCCACAGAGACAGAGTTGTCACCCCAGATTAGATTGCCACCCTTCGGTACCATGGAGGGGACCCCGCCCCAAGTACGCAACATGTCTAGCCTTTCTTTACGGCTAAAGAACTTTTCCAAACCGTACATGGCCAAAGTGTTGAGCTGAATGGTGTCCTTCATTTCACCACTGATCAACGCTGGAACGGTTTTAGGTGCACCTAACAAAGTGCCAGCAACGTTGACGAAGCTGTCAATGTGCTTGTCGGTCCAGCCTCGTCCGCCATTGCCGTAATTCTCTCCTTCAGCTTCGACCCATTTCAAGAAATAGAATACTATCTGCGAGCCCATCGAATGGCCCACCAGGCACACTTTTTCGCCGCTCAACTCGTGGATCAACTCTATTTGTTCCTTCAACTTGGTGAAATAGCGATCCCGCCTCTCCAAATCCAAGTATGCCAATCTCCAATCGTATGCTGCGGTCAACATCTTATCGGGATCATAATCGATGGCCCCAAGGTTCTGTATCACTTTATTCCATATCCAGTAGCCTGCCATGAAGAAATCAGCCGCTTCAAACCCTTGGGCCGCACGCAGTCGAAAATTCGGTGGATCCAGCCCTGTCTCTGGGTCGAGCATTATGTGTCGTAGCCAGCACACTTTGTCCAAAACCATTGTCCTCAGCATATAGAATGACCCCCATAATCTCTTGCGAAAATGCGGCTCACTGTTGCATTCGTCATCGCCAACCACGCCCCAGCTCTCTATACCGGTGGAGATGACTCCAGGAACCATCACCACCGGATGCTTAGCAGTAAGATTATACTCCTTCCTCAACTGTCTCCCGACAGCAAAACTCTCAGTAAGATCCTTCATAGCCGTATTGGAAGAGTACCCATTCTGCATGTCAGTCAGAAAACTGCTCACACTCTGCGGCAGGATCTCCTTCCAGTCATCCAAGTAGTCCCTAAACGTCTCTAAGTTCCCCACACTATCAAACAGATCGTAGTTGTTCCGATGTACATGCAAAGCACCAAAATAGATCGCTATCAGGATCCCCAAGATTGTTCCCATAGAGAACATCAATCGCCTTGAATCTCTCCAGCTCTTATCGCTCTTACGGTCCCCAGTATCGCTCTTTACCTTGTCCCGTTTCGATCCCGGCGAGGTTTCGCGCTCCTTCGACTCAGAACTGCCTCCGTCATCGTCAAAATCGTGCCGGATCCTCGATTTGAACCGTTGAGATTGTGTACCAAAGTTCCTCTCCCGCAATGACCCGTCCCAATCGTTCTCGACTCCCTTCCCATTCTCGGTCATCCTGTTCCTGCTCTTCCGTTTCCTGACCGTCATTATAGTAAACCAGCTGCCCTGATTACGTTCCCGCCACTTTCACGGACTCTAGAGGCCTCCTTTATGCCTAATTCGCCAGGTTCTTGTTCTTTCAACAGTACAACAAAGCACTTAAAACTCGCCTTATACTCATCACTTAGTCCGCAAAGACACACAGACCATAAAAGGTGGAAGGCCAGGGCTTGCGTATTGGCGGATGATAAGATCGACGTTGAGCAGCTGGAGAGAGTATCTGACTCCCGTGAGTCACAAGTCGACGTTTCTGTCGACCGGGGAGATAACACCGGATGAGTTCGTGGAAGCTGGCGACTACATGAGCAATATGTTTCCTACATGGTCGTGGAACGAGGTTACGAGTGATATCAGCTACAGGGACTTTTTGCCGAGAAACAAGCAGTTCTTGATGACGAGGAAAGTGCCTAGCAACGTCAGGGCTCAGCAGTTTGTAAACGTTGAGGAGACTGGGACTGAGGTATTTCTTGGTGGGGCAGACGATGGTGGTGAAGAGCTGGAAGGATGGATTAAGGAAGGTGTCGACAACGTCGCAAAGCCTGCTGGACAGGATGACGAACGAAAAGAAGCAGCCGAGACGGACGACATCGATGAAATGATGAAAGATATGGAAATAGAGGGCAGTGAAGATATTGTAGATTTGCCAGTGAATCGGGGCGCAAGATTCTACGACCTGTACATCACTTACTCCACGTCATATCGTGTACCAAAGATGTACATCGTAGGGTTCGACAGTGATGGGACGCCGCTGACAGCAGAAGAGATGTTCGAAGATATAGCGCCTGATTATAGAACCAAGACTGCCACGATAGAGAAGCTTCCTTTTTACAAGACACCCGTACTATCGGTGTCGATCCATCCCTGCAAACACGCCAATGTGATGAAGATTCTGCTGGAGAAGGTACGTAACGTCAAGCGAATGAGGCGCGAAGAGCAGCAGCAGCAACACAGGGAAGAAACTGGTGCTGACGATTGGGAAGACCTGCAAGCGGATGTCGATGATTCGCTGCGTGTCGATCAGTACTTGGTGATATTTCTCAAGTTCATTACCAGCGTAACGCCAAGTATAGAACACGATTATACAATGGAAGGCTGGTAAGATAAATAGATGCTTTTAGGATCGGATACGAATACATGTCACTTTCTTTAGTAAGTACTTGACGAACTTTGTGAACTCTGTTTAAAGCGAGCAGCGACTTGCCAAGAGCTTATACTTACCAATAAAGTAGTTGACTGAGATGACTCCCGAGCAGAAGGCTAGAATTGTATGTTGTACTTGATTTAGTATGCAGCTAGGAACCATATTACTAACTCTCAGCACCTCTAGGAAGCCAACAGAAGGAAGGCTATAGAAAGGCTCAAGCAAAGAGGTATACTGAAGGACACTCAGATACAGCAAATTGAGCAGAGGAATACCAAGTCCAGTGTTACGGAGAATGCATCACAGAAAGAGCAGCCGAAAGAAATTGAACGTCCTAAAGATGATTCTACTGCCAGCAGTAAGACAGACTCCACAACTTTAGCATCCCCAAGTCTACAAGTCAATAAAAAAACGTCAAAGGAGAATGCCAGCAGGCCTCTGGAGAGGATTAAGCCCTCTATACGCACTAGAGATTATATTGAGTATGATTTCGCTACGATGACAAACCTTAACGGTGGCTATATAAACCCACAGGATAGGCCGTCAGGGTTTGATGATGGTGATGACAGCCTTGGGAGCAAGAAGCAAAAGACTTTGGAAGATTGGAAACGGGAGCAGCAGGAGCGAAGACATCTTTACGAGAATGCTCCACCTCCGGAGCACATTTCGAAAGCACCGAAATGCATAGAGTGCCAGATTAATATTGAGATGGATCCTGTGATGGATGACATATTCAAACTAAAGGTCTGTAAATCCTGCGTTAAAGAGCATCCAGAAAAGTATTCGTTACTCACTAAGACTGAATGCAAGGAGGACTACTTTCTAACCGATCCGGAGCTCAACGATCCTGAGCTCTTCCACAAGATGGAAAAGCCAAACCCGCACTCAGGCACATTTGCAAGAATGCAACTCTTTGTTAGGTGCGAAGTGGAACGGTTTGCATTCAAGAAATGGGGTGGCGAGGAAGGTCTTGATAAAGAGTGGCATAGGCGGGAAGAGGGCAAATCACAGAGACGTGAGAAGAAGTACCAGCAGGAGATGCTTAAAATGAGGATGAAAACCAGGGCACAGGAATTTACAACAAGGCTGAAGGAAAGAAAACATGGTAAGGCACATGTACACAGTTTTAGCGCTCCGATAGACGGCGGAATCAACGATGACGGTTACCAAGTTCTGCGAAGAAGATGCATCGACTGCGGCATGGAGACAGAAGAAGTAAGCATCTGAAAGTGAAGTACGTAACTTAGATGGTTTTTACTGTTTACTTATCTATGTATCGTCTTTGGATTGTGCGATGCACATCTGTTATGCAATTTGACTGAATAGTGGTATCATGATTAATTTTGAACCAATGGTGCTGAAGAAATACCCTTACAAGCAGTATGCTTGTCATAGTTCAATGAGCAGTTTTTCCTCCGATTGCGAAGGTACAGGGACATTTTCTTGTATGCCAGGTGATGGTTCTGATTGTACAATTTTGCGCACTGGTACTGTCGGAAAGTTATAGTTCGTGATGGAGCTTTTTGGTTCAGATAATTGAGCAGAGTCGTCATCTTCCTCCACGGGATACGGAGCACCATTGGAAAGTTTCCGTGTTGCGTTTGGCGATGTCGCTATAGCGTCAGGATTAGTGACCTCTTCGTCCAGATTATTAGATTTAGAGGCCAAACGCTCCTCACGTACTGCTTCATCGTCCTCTGCCACGGGATACGGAGGTTCAGATGGAAGATGCAATGCATTGGTCTGCTGGCTTGAAGACAAATCGATTTCTTTGATCTGGTTTAGATGTGATTCAGGCAGGCGATCAGTAGTTTGTTGCTTTGTCGGTAGCTGTGACTGCTGCGTTTGTGGCGTCGCCAGTTGTGGAATGGGTTGTTGGTAATGGCTTGGTTGTTCTCTCTGATGGTACGCACCAGGATTTTCTTTATAATAGGAGTATGGATCCGAAGGAGCTTGAGGAACAGAATAACGGTCTGATAGGTTAATGCTATTCAATTGCCTTTCCAGCAAAGTATCGTATACTGTCATGATATCAGAAATCTTTGTGTTCATGTCTATTAGAGTGTTGTACTTCCGGACTGAGTCATTTAATGCGCTATTCAACTTTGGTCTGGTACCGAGTACTTTTTGATAAAGCTTGGCAATTTGATTATCCTCGAGTATTTCTGTTGCGGACTGTGTCTTCATTCTTTCCACCAGCGATGCAAAGAGATGGATATCCTCTTCTTCGGTCGTCGTCAAATCAAAATTTGGGATTGCAGGAGCCTTGTCTAAGGTGGAAACCGGCTTCTGCTGCTGCTGTTGGGCTGGCAGAGCATATGTCTGTCTTCTCCTCTTCTCCTCCTCGGCCTCCCTCAGACTGGCTTCAATTGCAGCCTTGAGATCAGGGTCATCTTCTTCCTCAGCTGCCTTCGACTGTGCTTGGGACTCAGTTTTGCTCTGCATAACCGGCACGATAGGCTCGATATTCCCTTTGGATTCCCTGAGAGAGAGCTCAATGGCCTTTCTCAGCTGCTCTTCTTCATCGTAATCGTCATTGCGAGTCTTCTTCTTCCTCTTGCCGTGGTGCTTTTTCCTTCCACTGCTGCTGCTTTTCTTCAAGTCATAATCTTCATAACAGTTATCACACACCCTCACAGATTCATAGATTCCCAAGTCCGGGAGAACAGTTCGATGAGACGAGTGCTCCTGACAGTAGATACCACCACAGGAGCGGCAATGATGTCTCCGGTTTATCAGCGTGAATTTCCTCGAGCAAATCATACACGCATCAGAATCCACCCAGTCTGCCGGAGTACGTGAATCGAACATAGCCATCGTCGCATCCACACCCGACTGCGGAAATTGAACGCCTCGGGCCTGTAACTTATCGTAGACTCTTGACACATAGTTCAACTGAGAATCATTCTTAAACGCAACATAAAGCTCGTAGAACAGCTTAGTAACCAGTTCTTCCAGTTCGCTGTTATTATGACTCTTGAGAATCGCATGTTCCATCGTATCCATGAATTCCCGGGAGCATATTTCCTTAATAAAGGGAATCCCACCATTCTTTATGCAAATATCAGCAAGTTTCCACGATGCCAGTTGAGTATTGGGATTCGATGTAGTGCTCATGATTCTCTTCTTCAAACATCTCATACAGTCTCTAGGCGATACTCTACGAGACCTTACAACATCGGATATCTCCATCGCTGAAGGTAAATCCAGCTCACCATTCGGAATGCTTTCGCTCGTAGCTTTCTGAATCAAAAGGTCTAGTTCTCCAGCAGTTGTGACAGACATTTCAGCGTGATAAATCCCCAGCTTACCCATCTATCCTACCTAAACCTTGCTGTAAAGGAGATGCTTCCGCCTTATACTATGCAATGGTATACACTTCCGGGCATGTGACCTATACCGATCTTAACGGCCTAATACTTAAGTAGTTATAAGATAGAGTATTTTACAGTTCTAATACCACCATATCTATCTACCGAATGCGTTTACATTATCCACCATTTTTGTTTGAAAACCGTAGGCTTGCACCGATCCTGTAAGCACCTGTAGTGCTTGCTTTATTCACATCTGCCGATAGATGGATACTCTCTAACTCGACAGGAAAAGCAAAGAACCTATGCCGACCATGCCAGCAGAGAGATACCAGAACGTATCGGAGTTGAACATGCCAGTGGGGGCTTTCTTCACTGCATTAGTCTTGTACTTGTTTTCGAGACTTCTTCTGACGAACTGTCTCAACGATCGCTTACCGTTGGCGGAATCGGTGCTGTGTGCGGCGCCAGACGTGGCTGTAGGGTTCAGAGTCTCGGTAGGCAGCATCATAGGCGGTCTGTATGCGAGGTAGAGCGGCTGCACGGGAGATCCATCGAACTGGTAGAGCTGCAGCCTGTAGATACCGTGATAGTCATCGATTTGAACGTTAAAAGACTTGAAAATCACGGTTTGATTGTATCTGGAATACGTGGAGACTCCCTTGTCGCTGCACGGGTCGCTCACCAGTTGTCTCCCATCGACTTCAATCGGACGAAGGACCAAAGTCCCGTTATCCTGCAGTTCGTACTCACCATGCTGAAACGTCAATGCTGCCACGGGACACGCAGGATTTCTGGGATTACCGGAGACTTGGTACGATGCCTGTTCAAAATAACCATCTTCGGTAAAAGAGTACGAAATTCCTGGCAGCGAAGGTTCTATCAGCAGTTCATCTACAGGGTCGTAGAACCCAGGACCTGTGAAAACTTGGTTCGACTTCGAGGACCACGTACCAGCCAAAGAACTCTTGTCGCTCGCTGCGAGCACCGCTCCAGCAGCCGTCATAATCCACGTAACGAATGCACAGGAAAAAACCATCTTACCGACTACTCTATACTACTATAATATTGAAACATAGCCTTCGAAGCCAAGTTCATCCCGCTTAAGTAGAAATCCAGCTACTTCTTGATCAAGAATGCCTTCGTTCAGAGTGACAAGTATACCGATTATTCAAGATTATATTCAGTCATTATAGAGTCTATGGGCCGCCAATTGGGTTCAGGCCATGCTGTTGACGTTTGCGAGTGCTAGCGAAACGAGCGAGGACCTGTTGCTCGAATTTCCGCTGTTCGCGGTGCCGCTGGGCGACACAAACATGCCGTTATTGACAAATTTGGCTCTAGGTGGCATTTGATGCGGCACTGGCATCTGGTTCTCCTTGTTGCTGCAGTCGTTGAAGGCTTTTGAGTCGTCTCTGCTGCAGTTTTTGTTCGGTATGCTGTTCACGCTGAGCGAGCTAGCGCATGCACTGTCGTTCGCGTAGTGACTGAAACTGTACATCTGCGGCGTGATGGGGGAGGATTGGTCCACGGTGCTGAATATGCTGTTGTCGGAGTAGTTGCTGGTGTTTCTCATTGGAGTGTAGTGCTGGGAGTAGGTGGGCGAAGGGACTGTGTGGCCTTGCTCAAAGCAGTGCGAAGCGTTGACGGCACGTCTTCTCGAGAGATCCATCGCGGATGCAAGTTGTAGTTTCTTTTGAAGCTGCATTCTGTAATCCTTGACGTTGTTCACGAATTCCATGACACCCGATTTTTCCTTGTAGACTTCAATTAATGATGCTGGAGCCTTAGCAACAGCGCTTATGAGTAAATTCAGCAGTTGAGCTTGATTGGTAGCTGTCGGATATGGTGTCATGAGGAACGCACAATGGTCAGCGCCACTGAATCTGTTGATGATCGAAAATATGCCGTGCGAGACTTCAAACATTTCATATTTGAGCAACTCGTATTGCCAAGCACTTAGATCTATTAAAAATCTCTTCACATTTATGAGCTGGATCTTTGAGTTTAGATCTTCGTCCTCTTCTTCTTCATAAGCACTAGCGTCGTCTTCATCCTCGACGATTCTTTCATCTACGGTAGCATCGCTGTCGTTAGACGCCTGAGATTGGCGCTTCTGAGACCATTGCCTGTTATGATCGAGTTGTCTCTTGTACAGTTCGTATTGTATCAAGCAGTTTTCGTCCACGTTCAAAACGTAATCATTGACCATAGGCTCATAGATATCCCAATTCAAAGTATCCAAGATATGTCTTTCCATTTGCATGAACATCGATTCATCAAAAACATCGGCCCCGCCGCAATAATGAACCAGCTCCGAAAGACGAGGAATACGAGCCCTGGGATTAGGCCCATAGAATCTCCCACCAGTGGGAATGGATACGTTGTTGATAATGTGGTTGCAACCACCCCAGGTCTTTGCAGCAAGCCATAGACAGGTGGCCACAACAAGCTTTGCCTGGTCTTCCAAGACCACCCTCTTTGAGCAGTAGCGATCATAGAGTCGAACGGCATGATAGAATATTCCATCCGTCACCCGAGACATAATGGACAGCTCGAATAGAAAAGTGACGATCCGTTCTCTCGTCTCGTTGGGTTTCATCTCTGGTTGCTGATCTATCAGCTTTGGATCAGGCTTAAACTTGCAAGACAGAGAAAGCACATTAGCTGAAATCTCCTCATGGTACTCCTGGATAGTCTCATAATGTGCTAATAGTTCTGCATTGGAAAGCTCGATCGGGTAGTAAGCCTGCTTTGCTGTAACGTTCAAACCAACTTTATCCTCAACGTTAGCCATGGCAGCCTATCGGGTCAGGCGGGCAATTATATATAAACGAATGTGTATCCGATAGTACTGTTAAACAGAACTCGAACGGATTGAAGGGTCACCGCTGACTGGCTGTGGTTTCAATTGTCTAGTGAGAACCGGAGGCAATTTGACAACCGTTGGTCAGAATGTTCTAGCAGTATGGTCAGTCCACAGGTTCTTATATGAAGAGCTAAAGCTGATCAATAGCTTGCAAATTCAACTGCGAAAAAACAATCACAAATGGAGATTGGGGCTCATGGCGTTTCGAAGGAACTTGACCGTTAACGTCGCCAAGAACGCCAAAATGCAGTGGATGCGTCGAATCAAGAAAGCACAACCTGATCAATTCTGCCTTGCGCTGCTTGGCGAATCATCGACAATTCGGGCATCTGCCAACCGTGTCAAACCACCGCTTTCTGTACACTATCCCAAAACGGAAAAATCTCAAATCTGATCAAGAGGAGCTCACTAACGACAACGCCAACATGCCATATGCAACTTCATTCTTCCAACACGAAAACTCACCTTCTCGCATCGTTTCCCCATAGAGACACATCTCGACACGAATATTGGCATCGCGCTATAGCGATGCCAATCACGTGGAAGAGATAGTCCAGGAATATGGTCAAGGTAGAGGTCCGCTACGGTTCTCGAGTCAGCTCAGTCGTGGGTGGCTGGAGGGCCGGCTGAATCTGCGTATTTGGTGGTGTTTCTGGAAACTTAGCGGACCTCAATGGTGTAAAATGCTCGTATGAGGTTTCTCGCCATGGATTCTTGGGACAGATGAACCACTGGACCACAGTTCTGTTTAGCAGCTCGCAGGAGCTGTATATAGCGACTGAGTTCTCGACAAAGGTGTCGAGGCCTTCAACAGGAGGCGGCTTCACGAAGCTGTAATGGCTGAATCCTCGCGGCAGAAGCACACTAGTTCTCACAACGAAGCCAGGGACGTCGTAAGTGTTGAGATACGCGGTGCTTCTCTTTGTAAGGTCGTCGTACTTCCGGGCTATAATCCAAAGTCTCCTGGACTCGGGATCGTATCTCACCGTCTCTGCTAAGCGGCTGCCACTGAACACAGTGATGTACCCCAGGTAGCGGGCACGACCGGTATCGAAGATGTGCAAAAGAGCTAGCGATCGTTCTAGGAGTAGAATCAGCCCGTAATCCCACAGCAGGTAGAGTGCTGACACGACGAAATCGACCTCGATCACCAGTTCTGTCTTGACCTTTGCCCCGCTGTCGCTGATGGTCACATAATCGCAGTAAACCGAGTTCAAGTCATTCCAAACAAGCTTAACAACACGAGAGCCACCATTTTCCTCTTCAGATCGGTTCACACTACACCAGTAAACGTTTTCCACCCTCTTGACGTCGTGTTCCCACTCCAGCAGCACCTTCCCTTGTTCTTGCACCAGCCAAAACCGACAGCGCTTATCCACAGCCATAAGCAGTTTATATTCATCATCGCTGGCCCACAGACATCTTGGCTGGCCAGGTTCCCCTTCCATTGCAAGCGCTGTTCTGTGTTAGCGCTCAGCTAGCAGCGTGTGCTCTTGTTTATACTTCAGATACAGACACAAACAGCGATAGCGAAGGCTTTAGTCTACTAGGAGGAGAATATAGTGCCCGTAGGCTGCTGGAATCCGATGTTGTGGTCTAATAACAGTGATGAGTCGCAGGACAGCACGGACGGTGGCTACGCTGGACTATACAGATGGACTATGGATGCACTTTTCGGGTCAAGAGTATCACCATCGAGAAAGTATAGGGAATTTGCCCAGGATGACACCAATTATAAGCGCAACAGACGGCAAGTTGCTGCTAGCAGCGAATCGCCGTTGATCAGATCAAATTCGTGGTCCGAACTGGGGTCTACGTTTTACAGACGAAATGACCTGCTGGCTCCGTCTCCTGACGGCAGGTTTGAGCAAGTACCGAGGCGCCGATTGAGTAGCAGGTCAGCAGAATCACTTTTGAATCCGTTTGAGGACATCAGAAGGCCCAGGGAAGAGGCTACCGATACTTTTGCCGGTCGACGAAAGAAATACCGGGATGAGTTCAATGACGATGAGTTTAGTATCAGATTCCAATCACCTCGGCGAGACGATCCAGTAGTATCGAAGCTGTTCGAGAGCTCTTTCTCGGGCAAAAGAGTCCCCAACTCAACGGCGAAGGTCCCAATACCTGGCAAGTTTCCGTCGCCGCTCAAGCAAACGAAGGAGAAGGACTATACTGCGGACTACCTGCAAATTCTAGACCAGCTATCGCGGAATGAGCAAATACTGGAAGACGTTAATCGAGAATTCGGGGAGAGACAGGCACAATTCCAGGCAAAGGAACAGGGATACCGAGAGAAATATCTGCAGACCAGGTCAGAGCTTATCGATGAGCTGAAACACTCCAAGAAGCTTTACGACAACTACTACAAACTGTACGCGAAATACCAACAGCTACGTGAACTTAGCCAGCACACGGTCCAACTCCGACAGAAAGTGGCCGACCTCGAGTCGCAGTTACTCGACGATGCCATAGACAAAGAGAAGCAAATCCACGATCTGACACGCAAGGTATTTGAACTAGAGTTGAAGCTACAAGATAGCAATTCAATGAGGGAGAGAGACGCATTAAAATATAACGCACGGATTGCAGAGCTCGAGAAACAGGCATCACTCCAGCCTGAACTCGGCGTCTCATCACTGTCGTTTTCTCCATCACACATAGGAGATCAGAGCTCGGACTACAACGCCATGATAGACTCGCAATTTCTCAAGAACCTGGCCTAGCCCAATCCATCATACGGGATCAATTGTAATATATAACAAGCGATTATTGGTGATTTAAAGCGGTTCAACTTGGCAAATCGGTATTATCATCACTATTAACGAGGAAGATTTCAAGAGTCCGCGAATTGAAAAATTCCAGCAAAGTGTCAAAAGGGAAGCTCGAGTGAAGTTAAGCGGTAAAAGGAAGAGAGAGAAAGTGCCTAGCTGTTCCAGGATCACTATCAGTGGTCTTTACTAGTGTTCAACTGCCGCTGTTGAAGCTTTCGTTTCCTCAGTGAGCTTTCTCCGCTGCTTGAAGCGTTTAAAAGTGAATTTGATAGTACTCGAGCGGTATCACGTGACCGAGGTTAAAGGTTAACGATAAGGACATAGCATGTCTTTGAGTCGAGTTCAGACCAATGGAGGGTCTCCAGGCCAGTTTAATATGGGTGATTCAGATTCTTTGAGCGGCGAAAGCCGATCTACTGTGAATTTGAAGCGTACTAGTTCCGCGATGACGGGTTCTGATAATGTGACACTAGCCGAAAATGATGTTAAAAGACAGGATTTTAGCAACCAAAGGATTGATTTGGAGTCTATGGTGTCGGAGATGAGCTCTATGCTGGGTAAAGATCACTGGAATAAATATGCGCAGGTGATTAGCCTGTTTATTCTGGGGAAGTTATCCAGGAGGGAACTTTGCCATGAATTGGATCTTTTATTTGCATCCAGTGCCGCAAATGGTACTGTTCATAGCAAATCGGGGCTTATACGATTGCATAACCAGCTACTTTTGGGGATCTTCACTAATTCATTGAAGGATTCGCCACTAATGGGTAATTTGGCGGACGGTACATGGGGTTTTGGGAATGGTGGTTCCCTGGGAAGTAAATTGAAAAGATCCAATAAACATAACTCGCAGATAGAGAATTACAAGAAAATAGTCATGTCGTTACCATCTGACGATAGGCAACGACTGAAAGAGATTACGAAAGAAGCAGGTAAGAGAGGTTTTGTTCTGTCATCTGTGCTTCAGGCACGACTAAATATGATACCAAAAATACCGATTGTCATTAACCCTGAAACTTTGAAAAGAGTAAAGACGAACAACCTTAAGACACCGCTGGAATGGTCTCAAGATATTATGAATGGATTTAATGCACCGCTTGCCACAGACAGTTTTTCACTTCCTGATACAGAATCACTATTCCTGCGCATGGTCGGGATTGCTCGAGAACATGGCCTGGTCGGGGCCGTCGATACGGGATGCGTTGAGCTTTTACTGCTTGCGCTGGATAATTATCTGAAGAACATTATAGAATCAGCCATTAACACGGTCCGGTACCGTAGGAAAAAGTATTCAGAATATTATGACATCAAGGACAATGGAATGTATGAACCCGTCGCCAAGAATGAAGAGGTAGATCCGGCTGACCAAGCAAGCGGCAAGACTATTCGTCTCACTAACGAAGATCTTTACGAGTGTTTTACAATTTTCCCTAATCTGGTCGAACCGACTGGAGCGTTTTACAGCCTGCCCAATGTCAATTTGTTCAATGACGATGAGTTAGTGGTTAAAAAAAGCAGCATTGATGACTTACCTGCCTTTTCAGAAGGTAAACCCAACTTCACTCCCGTTGACGAGCGAAATATAGGTACACGGGAAGAACTTAACTGGTTGATTAAGGATATACTTACAGAAGAATGATGCAGAAACCGCAGATTGAATAGTCCTATTCACCAAAAGCTCAGTCGCTTGCCGCAGGAGAAAATCTATAAAAGAAACAGGTATCTCTTCATCGGATAGTTACTGCGAAACTCTCGTTTTCTTAGGATTCTTCATGTTGCCTATCTTTTTCGATAGTTCGAGCAAAAGTTTATTATCGTAAGCATCATTAATATTGAATAGGAAGCAGGAAGTCGTATCTGATAGAATCTTTTTCATGATCAAGCTTATTGGAGAAGACATTTCTTGTGACGGGTTGATGACTTTGTTTAATGTCCCTATGGTATCTAGATCATTGATCTCCACAAAGTAAAAGTTTAGCAGTTTTTCTTCCGTGTTGTGAGGCTTTAAATGAAATTTGAGTATTCCAATTCCTGGTGCATGATTAGACCGCTCTCTTCGCAAGTTTGATGGCAGGTTATTTAAGACATTGGTTACCTCAGTAATCTTGGAGTCTAACTCTAAGGAATCCTTTTGTATCTTTAATTTTATTTCATTATCACCATCTTCGCTGCCCGGCTGTAGCAAGTCTTGAGACGGTGACTCTTCAGAGAGGAATACGTACTGCGCAGCTATTCGATATTTTTCATGACATTTATCGTACATGAACTCAAGTAGTGCCAATCTCAGAGCCTCCCACGGCTCTTGACTTATCGAAATCAGGCTGAAGTGTGTATTTTTGTTCAAGCACATCTCATGAAACATTTCATACTCTTGATGAAGTAAATTTTGCTCATTCTCTAATGTTGAAGGTATCATCCTACTGAATTCATATTTTTTACCTGTTTCTGGATCCCTTAGGCTCTTTTCATGATAATTCACTTCTGAGCCACTGTTCTCACAATTTTTTGTGATATATGCAAATGTTCTTATCTTTCCCTTTAGTTCATCAATTGTATTTTCCAATTTCCTTCTTCTTAATTGTTCCTGCTCCATGTTATCAAATTTCTCCTGATAGAAAACTTCCTTTGCGTGCGCCTTTTCCTGCACTCTTTCTGTTTCGTCTCTCGTCTTCTCAAAATGTTTTATTGTAAGAGCCAATTCCTCCTGTAATGGTTTATTCTTAACCTTTATTTCATCGATTTTCCGCTGAACTTGAATGATTTCCGCTTCTATCGACTCTGATTGTTTTCTATTTCCATCTGCTTCATCAGAGAGGCGATTGCGCTCTTCGAAAAGAAGATTCAATTTTTCTTTCAATTGTTTCTGCTCCTCAATCAAATCTTCCATCGGTTTCATTTTCAGTCTTTTAAAGTCCTCTAGTTCTCTTTGCAAATCGTGCTCATATTCTTTACATTTCCCTTGATTCTCCTCTTGCATAGTCCGCCATCGTTTTTCCACTTCTTGCAGTTCGCCCTTGAGATGTCGTATTTCCTCCGCTACCTGCTCGTCTGGTTTCATATTTTCGAGTTCCATTATTTCCCTTTCCCATTTCAGCGCTTCGTCATCGAGCTTCTGCTTCAGCGTGTTTTCCAGCTCTTGGATCTCTACAGAATATCTCAGCTGCAAATTGCACGTATCGAGTTCCCCATTTTTCCTGCAGAGATCTATTTCCCGGTCTTTCATATCTAGCTGCGACTCCAATTGGCTTATTTCCTTCTTCACTCCGCCACACATTGTCATCCTCTTTGATATCTCGTACTGTATATCTGGCAGCTGTCTATCCCGTATCTGTGCCGTTTCCTTCTCGATCTCCATGATGGCGTTCCTAAAATGCGCTATATCCTTCATAATCTTCCTCTCTCGCTTTTTCACCTCCTCGATCACCGAGGCGTCCCCAAACACATACTTATTCATAAGTCTAGTCCTCTGACATTTCGGCTCCTCAGTAACACTTCTACGTGGTCCCGTACTGTGAATCTGGTTTGTGACATCCTGCAACATCGATGAAAGCCTTTGTCGCTTTACCGGAGGATATTCCGGCGTACTTGCCGCTGTAATAGACGGTATTCTTGAGTATTGCATCCTATAAGTACCCAATTTCGCCACTTCTTACTGTATCAGATGAGTTTCAGCGTCCTGCAGCCAATTTTCCCTCGATAAAAACCGTTCCAAACCCCAAACGGGCCTAAACCAAATCCGAGCACCCTGCACAACACTCCCCAACGCTCGCCAACGACCGAAGCAGCCTAAATGGTCCCTTCAACTCGCTAAACAGTGGTATTCCAGGTCTGTTATTATATATTCAAAAGGTAAACAAAAACAAAGGTCATCGACCACGAGCTCTTCGCTTAAAGCTACAAGCATCTTGGCATCTGATGAGCCCAAATCGACCTTCTTGGCGCCTGGATTCGAGTCTTGGGTGTCCTGTGCGACTGCCAGTAGCCCCCACCGCTTCCTGCGGGAGCTTTCTAGGAAAAATCAGCCGCATTGACGTTCCTGGTCATCGCGGGCAGGGCCACCCTGATGCCGTCTATGTCCTTGGACATCTTGATCTGGCAGCCTAGCCTGCTTGTCTCGGTCAGCCCGTAAGCGAGATCTAGCATGTCGTTCTCGTCGTCGTCCGGCTCGGGCAATGCATCGTAATAGTCCGGGTCCACGATAACGTGGCACGTCGAGCACGCGCAAGAGCCGCCGCAGGCTCCCTCCATGTCCAAATTGTGCGCCTGAGCGACATCCAGCAGCGTATCGCCCTCACAGACCTCGAACGTCTTCTGCGTGCCGTCCTTCAGAATGAAAGTGACCCGTAGCTCTTCGCCGGGATTGGGTTTGCGTATGTGTCCGTGCCAGGCTGTCTGGGATGAAGAGAACGGTCTGTAAACCGGGGCGTAGGCCAATGTCTGACGGATCGCCGGCACATTTCCGGTCATTGCTCGCAGACAGCGCACGCTTTTGAGCTGAAAGAAGCCCCTGGCTATCCTGGAGATCATCCTGTCAATTCAGCAGCGAGACAAGCTCGTTCAATCGGTTTCCTGCTCTGCTCTTGGTGACAGAACTGGCCAATTATAGGTCGATTTTTCAAGTCGCCTGCGAGATGCTTAAAGCTGGAAACGTCGATAAGTTAAAGACATTCATAGAACTTGACCAAGAGCCACCAGAGAGCGGTTCCAGAGGCCTGCTGGACAGTCTGATGGATCATTGGCGATGAATTGACTGCTATCGTTGTGTCACGTGACTTAACTATAATAGTGGCTATATAGAAGGCTCAGGCTTAGAAGCTGGTGTTGAGTGAGAAAGAGGTCTAAGGAGTCTTTAGCAGTCGGTATGAGCTCTTTGTTGTCATCGTACGAGGCTGATTTCATAAGTACGCTGGAACAGGCGTGTTTGAGCCTGAAGGATGCCCGGGGACAGCCGGTTGCCCAGAGGAACTTGACTTTGAAACAGGTGGAGTCGCAACAGGAAGAGCTGTATGACCTGATAGATCAGATGGAGGTTGAAATCAACAACAGCGTTGCAGGTGGGCAAGAACGCGCGACTCTCAAGGCGAAACTAAGGGATTACAAGAAACAGGTGCAGGCGAGCTTGAAACAGCCTCTGCAGAGGCTGATGGACTCTAGAGACCGTGATGTGCTCTTTGGAGATGCGGCAATTCCTTCTGACGTCGATGAGGAGCAGAGGCAGCAGTTGTTGTCAAACCATCAGATTCTCCAAAGCTCCGGGGATAAGTTGAGAGATGCAAGCAGAATAGCGACGGAGACCGAGGGGATAGGATCTCAGATAATGATGGACTTGAGATCGCAGAGGGAGACGCTGGAGAACGCCAGAGATACTCTGTTTCAGGCAGACTCGTACGTGGATAAAAGCATAAGAACTTTGAAAACGATGAGCAGAAGATTGGTCGCTAATAAGTTCATCAGCTATGCTATCATCGCGGTGCTAATTTTACTGATATTACTGGTGTTGTTTTCAAAATTTAGGTAGTTAATGGCTTGGGAAAACTTACATATCTTCTATGTACACCCGGTGAGCTCCGATTCGCGTTCCTCCGTGTTGCTCTGGCTCCCGAACTTCAGATTCTTGATCTTATCCTTCAAAGTGTGCATTAACTTCGACTCCGATTTGTGGGCAATGGAAGATTCCAAAGAGGGTCTTTTGCCTTCATTCTCTGCGATGTCGTGCTTTAGATCATCGACATCTTCGCCGGGCGCGGGACTCGTTTGAGGTGTGAGCCCAGTCGTTGTGCCACCGATTCTATGCTGTCTCTTTTCTTCCTCTGACAGATCCAAGACAGTTGCAGTGAAGTTGATCAATGATTTCGCGCTCTTACGTCTTGCCAACCTTCTGATCCTTTGGGTGTCCGTTTCATTTGGCGGAGCTGGTGAAGACACCGGAGTCGATACCGATGACCTTGGGGTACGGGGTAACCTCACGCAGGACACACCAACATCACTGATCCATTTGGCAACTAGAGCTGTCCAACCACATTGGTGAGAAGCTCCCAAGCCCCTGCCGGTATCAGCATCAAAGTACTCAAAGAATGGCACTAGATCTTTGAAATATTCATCAGTTGAGAGGAACTGAGAATAATCACCATAGTTACAAGCACGTTCCCCATTTTCATCCGGGACAAACAGATGGATCATACGATAACCCAACTCTTCTGCGATTTCTGCCAGGTTCAAGAACTCGCCAGAACCGGTGGGACATTCGATTTTGAAGTCCGATCCGTAGTACAAGTAGAACCTTTGTAACGATTCGATTATGAGGAAACTCGTAGAAAACCAAATAGGTCCTCTCCAGTTGGAATTACCACCAAACATGCCGGAATCAGATTCTCCCGGCAAATACTTGACAGTGTACTGTTGACCATGTACATGCATTTCAAATGGATGTTCTTCATGGTACTTGGATAAGGATCTTATACCGTATGGGGACAAAAACTCCGTTTCATCCAGCATGCGTTTCAATATCGCTTTCAATCTATCAACATTCACTAAGGATAATAGCATTCTTTCACCAACACCTCTTTTGGTCATCGAAGCGATATTTCTATCGAAAATCTCCGGCCTGTTCCCAATAAACCAATCCACTCTCTTCTTGAAGCTGGGGAACCGAGTAAACAAATGAGGTTCCAAGGTCATCGACGCGTAGAGTGGTATCAATCCAACAAGCGATCTTATGGGCAGTTGTTCCCTATTCGGACCACCCCACGAAATGGCATCGTAATACAATTGATCCTTTTCATTCCACAGATTCTGTTTGACAATCTTCTGACAGCTTTGTCCGGTTGTGTCAATCAAGTATTCAAATGACATGGAGTCGCTGATCAGGATGAAGTGTTCGAAGAACTTGGAAGCGATGTCTTCGTATACTGGGTTTTCCTTCGCCAGTTCGAGCGCTATGTTCAACATTTGCAGCGAATAAAAGCCCATCCAACCAGTGGAGTCAGCTTGTTCCAATTTACCGCCCGTGGGCAAAGGTTCACTTCTGTTGAAGATACCGATATTATCCAACCCCAAAAACCCACCTTCAAACACGTTATTACCGTCCGAGTCCTTACGATTGACCCACCAGGTAAAGTTCAGCAGCAATTTCTGGAAAACCCTTTCCAAGAAAACGCGATCCTCACGGTTATACAGATTTCTTTCGATCTTGTAAACCCGATACACCGCCCAGGCGTGCACCGGCGGGTTCACGTCGTTGAAATTCCACTCATAAGCAGGAATCTGCCCGTTTGGATGCATGTACCACTCCCTAGTCAGCAGATCCAGCTGTCTCTTGGCAAATTCCGGATCGATCATCGCCAAAGGAATGCAGTGGAACGCAGTATCCCACGACGCAAAGAACGGATATTCCCACTTGTCCGGCATTGACAAGATATCCTCACAGTAAATATGTTTCCAGTTCTTGTTCCGCCCGTTCGCACGGTTGGGCGGAGGGTGTGGCTTAATGCTAGCATCCCCGTTGTACCACTGCTCGTACGTCAAGTTATAGAACTGCTTGGTCCACAGCAGCCCCGCAAACGCCTGTCTCTGGATCTTTCTCAGCTCGTCGCTGATCGGTAACGGCGTCACCCTCCAGTAGAAGTTATCCGCCTCTTCCTCACGGTTATCAAACACTCGATCAAACACATCCTCGTCCACCACCGCCAGCTCCCCCATCGGGAAGATATTGTCCTTCGGATCATTCGTAAACTTGTATCTCACAGTCACGTACTCCCCCGGCGGAATACTGGGGAAATGGTACACGGCACACGCCTTAGTACCCACATTTTTACTGTTCACTGCTTCCTTATTCCCATGAACAATGTACTCTTCAAACGCATCCTTGGTAAATTCCGTGCAATTCTCCTTCACCCCGAACAACTTAACCAAATTCGACTCATTCTCCGTAAACAGCAGCTCCGGATCTACATCCTCGACCTCCTCGGACCCACCACTGAACACCCCAGGCGACGGCTGGAATACAACTTGCCTATTACCATATCTCTTACAGGTCACGTGCACCATGTTATTCGCTTCGCCGTCCTTCGCGATCACCGGCTTTTCCCCGTTACCCTCCCACGCCCACGTGTTCCGGAAAAACACCTGCGGCGCCACGTACAGCTCGCCCGCGTGCCGCCCACTCCTATTGTGCACCGTAATCCTAAAGTTCAGGTCGTGCTCGTTCTCGTCTCCCTTGGCCATCTCAAAGAAAACGTCAAAATACGGGCTATCGCCCGTCTCCTCCTCGCGGTACAGTCCATCCACCTCGTACACCTCGAACTCCCGATCGCCGTACCCGCGTCTCCCGTTCTCTTCCACCAACTCCCGGTACGGGAACGCCTTGTTAAACGGATACTTGTACAGCGCCTTCATATACGAATGTGTGGGTGTGTTATCCAGATAGTAATACAACTCCTTAACATCCTCCCCATGGTTACCCTGCGGACCAGTCACACCAAACAGCCGCTCCTTCAGCCGCTCGTCTTTGCCGTTCCATAGCGCCACACTCATGCACACTATCTGCCGGTTATCGGACACGCCAAAAAGCCCGTCTTCGCCCCACCTGAACGCGCGCGCGTTTGCATGCTCAAAGGGGAAATGCCCCCACGCGTCCCCATCGTGCGAGTAGTCCTCTCGCACGGTCGCCCAGCTGCGCTCGCTCAAATAGGGGCCCCATTTGTACCAGTACTTGTCACGTGCGCGGTTTTCATGCAGCCGCTTCTCTTCCACGGTCGAGTCCACAAATTGCTCGCGTAGCTTGTCCATCTCCGCGGATCTTTGCGGGCGTCGTGTGGCAGCGGAACGCGCAGGGGTGCGCGTTATATACGCTCTGTCTGCGGGGAGCAAGGAGCAAGGAGCTGTTTTGTCTATAGTTATGTAATGATATGCTAAGGGTGTTGGGTGTATGCAGTGCGAGGGGCATCAGAACGACGCAAGCCACAACCTGTAGTTGTGCTGGGCAGCGTCCGCGAACTCGTCCGCGCAGTCGTCCCGCAGCGGCTTGTGGTGCTCCCGGGGGAGCACCACTAGCGCCGCCGCGCGGGGCGTCGCTAGCGGTTCTGTGTCCACTGTAAATATTTCGTCGTCAATAGTTTGTGCGGTCACGTGCAACTCGATATCATCTTCGTAGTCGTAGTCTGGCTCGGAGCCGGGACTCGGGCTGTTGGACAGCGCCGGCGGTGGCATGTTTATCAGCGCGTCCAGCTCATCGTTGTGTAGGGAAGCGAGCGTGGCGAGCGAGTGTTGTGCAAACGATAGAGGGAAAAGATCCTCTTCTAGCGACATTGTGTGTGTGTATGTGTTATGGTTCTACGACAAGAGCTCGAGACAGCACGTATCTCTTATTATATAACAGCACCTGGGGTTCGTTGACTCACGGGTGTGTGTCATCTTGATTGCGGTGAGTCTGCGCGTTGAAAAATCAACAATGCCCTGGTGGTGATCATTTTTTTCACCTTGTGGGTGTGGCGGCGAAGGAACGCCGCGGCAGCGCGAATTGCGGTGCGCGGGGTGATGATTAATAACCGGCGTGGTGAGGCAAGCATGAGCGCAAGTAGAAGTACTACGTCGGAGTCACTGTCTAGAGATGTCTTCAGAGGAGTGCCAGGCGGAGGCGTGTGCCATCCAGAACTGTCTGCTGAAAAATGAGTACGATGAGTCAAAGTGTCGGGTCGCGGTGCAGCAGCTTTACACGTGCTGTAGCCGGTTCTACGAGCAGCGCGGTACAGCAGCGCGTTCGCGCTGCTGTCCGCTGCCACACGTCCTGGAAGACAAGATGAGACAGGATAAGAGTGTGTAGGTGATAAGATGCCAGTTATAAAGTGTATGTAAACACTCACAAGTAGGGAATCCCTCACAACGTTGCTCTAAGATCTGCCGCGAGCACGGCAGCGGTGTAGCGAGTACACCGCTGTACTGACGTATACGTTCACCGTTACGAAGTAACAGAACGAACCGTGACTCTGGGCGTCTATGATTAAAAGACATTGTTGGGTTCTTGAGTGGAAGTGCGGTGGAGGTTGAAAATTTTGCGGCGGTTTATATAGTTAGGACGCGGGGTTGCCCGGCCGCGCATTTCGTATTCTCGAGGGCTGAATAATAATAATAGATATAAGCATAGGGGGACCAAAGTTCGTAGCTGGTGGTAGGGAGGATGAAATCTGATCACAGATTCAGTTGTAGTTCTATGCGGCCTGTACGCTGGCGGCATCATAATCTGCTTGTCACGTGAGCATGTCCGGGTAAAAGTCATGGGGTCGGTTGTCATGGCAACGATCGTAAATTGGCAATAATGAAACGATGAAACTCAAATGCCTTGAAGCACAGTGAGAGGTCGACTCCGCATCAGATGTTGTAAAACGGTTGTAAGATCCGCACCCGTATTTGCAGTACAGGATACGCCACTGACAGTCGTTTTGATTTCTAATTCAACCATTTGAGATGAAACAGTTGAAAGGGGGTTTTGAAACCATTTGGGGCTCAAGCTCTACACCAATGTACCACTAGATTGCACCATCCCAGTTGTGTATAAAAGAGCGACATTTTTTCTCATTCAACCAGTCGTTACATGAAGCAATGCAGACCAATGAACGGTGGTTCATTGGTGGTTTGGCAATGAAGCAATGGAGGTGCTGCGAATGTCGAGATTGTTAAGAGGTGACCATGATTTGGTCACAATTCGATGAAACCAACCACTACGCACACCTGTAGATCCCTCGGTGTAATCGAAATACATGCTCCAAGAGACAACCACTGGCCTGAAGACAAGACAGAGTATCAAGATAGTCAAGAATGGTCGTACGCGGGTTTTCGTGTCTCAGCTGGCTGATCATCAAACAAAGGATGGTCGAATTATCAAGACCAAAGAAAAAACGAGATGATTCCCTCTGACAACCGAGAAGTCGGATTGCGCAGCGAGGGAGATGATTCAGCTCGCAATATGAGGTAGACGATTTAGAACACGTTAACAAGAAGGTCGGGCAGCTTCTACGATGATTTTACAACCAAAATTGATAGATACCAGTATTGGGGCCATGGTTGGAACAATGTTTCGAAAGGAAAATTACTGCAGAGCAGCTTGATGCCATGGCATGGTTTTTGGGTTATGGTGATGGCCACAGAGTCGGAGCAATCTTCGCTTTGCATTCTGAAGACCATGACATCAACACCAGACTTGCGAGAATGCAAAAGTTCGGGGTATGACTCTCAAAACCGAGCTTAGGAACGGCCGGAGCAGTAGGATACCTTCAGACCTACTGGCGCGGTAAGTAATTGGAACAAAAGCAAGCCGCTAGTGAAGGTTCTGAAGGGACCAGGATTCTACGAAAATGGCAGAAGAAATGGCCCGAAGAGCGTTCCACTATTCATGCAAACAGAGCAAATAGTGGTGCGTGAAACCTTTCTCGCAGGATTGATTAATTCTGACGGCTATTGCTGTATCCACCACGGGTCTATTCGTTTGGAAATTCCGACAGACTACCTGCCAACGGTATAAAGTTCATAGGTCGTCCTCTTGGGTCGACTGTCTCCATCCATTTCGGTGACACTAAGTTTAATGAGCGTTATGGAATAAACTATAGTGATATATGGATTTTCCAGTTATATGGTGGGACAAATCATGAAACACTCTAGGTCCATATTGAACAGATGCTCATGTGAAAGGAAGCGAAACCTGAAAGAGCAATACTCCAAGGGCAGAGATTTTGAAGAATTTGATTCCAATTACCAATCGGATTAAAATGAAAATGATCCTGAAGACAATGACGATTTATCAGGTATAATGGATAGCTTGAAGGTCATCTGGGAGAACAACAAGATGGCACATTCAATTTTGGCAGGTCAAGATTTAATATTATCTCAAGTTGTAAAGGTCCTGTCATAGGACTGGTACTGTCAGATTCCTCTAACCGGATTTTTGCCACTGATCTGCCAAGATTGAATGTGCCATCTTCTTGTTCTTCCGGACATCTTCAAAGCTTTCCATTATACCTGATAAATCGTCATTGTCCTCAGGATCATTTTCATTTTCCTCCGACTGGTAATCGGAATCAAATTGCTTGCTTTCACAAGAACATCTGTTCAGTATCGACCTGAGTGTTTCATGGGAGGAAATCCTTCGGGAGAAGACAGTTTAAATAAGAAGTACTTTGACCCCCGAGTTTGGGTCAGAGAGGGTGAAAAGACCATGTCCAAGAGAATTGCCAAGGCTTTCGAAGATTTCAGAGCTACTTGCAATTTATAAATGAATTTTTTTATGAGTAAAAAGTTTACTTTATTGAAACATCTTACTGAATGATTGGTGTTTAAAGATATTTTGAGCCTGAATTTTCATTCACTCAGCCAGTTTAGCCTTGAGTTTGGCCAACGGCGGTTATACCATGCTCTCATCCTGTGAACTGATGGTTTCAAAGATCAATCACGAAAGGAAGCAGGGCGAGTCGATGGCTAAAGCTTCGAGCAGGATTTACAAGGCGATTGGGTTTAATGCCCGGCCTCAGCGGCCGCTTTCTTCGTATTCTCGAGGGTTCGGAAGTAAGCCCTTCAAGGAACTGTCGTCATTGATCCACAGAGCTGTGCCACTGACGTTGCTTATGCTGTTGTCCATCTTGATGGAGCGGGCGTACTCTTGCACACACTCGTCGATGGATCTCGGCTCGATGCCATGTTCTTGTAGCTGTGCTCGCAGCATGGCAACGTGCAGGGCGAGCTTCATCTCGCGCATCTTGGTAGTCTTTCTCTCGTTGAGGATCTGTAGTTCTCTCTTCTTGCGTGCAGCGTTGGTCTGTCTGGTAAGGAACTCCTGTGTCTCTGCAAGCTTGATGCGATCCTGTTCGACCTGCGCTTGCAGCTCACAGCGGGCCCGGTAGTTGTCAATGGCCAGGAAACAGAGTGTACCGACGGCGATGACCATGGCGACATCTGTTAGCGGCCTTGTTCGGTTGTCAGGCTTGGAATACGACGTCTGTGCAGCGTGGGAGCCGGAATCGTGGGAAAAGTAGGATGGGGGTCTTGGAGTATTGCATCGCGGTAGACTCGTCGTGAACTGTCTGATCGCCAGGCGGTGAGGTGTCATTGTGGTTGTGGTGCTGTTCCCCTTGTCTACTCTTCGTAGCGGGCCGATAGTTAAATGAATCGTTGTTCGAGTTATATTATGACTCCTACACTATACATACAAAACTTCCTAAGTTATCTGTAGAGCTTAGTGACGACGGGAAGCGGCGATGATGTTGGTCATTTCTTCGACCTTAGCCTTGGCTCTCGAGAACGAACCAAGTCTCTTCTTGGCGACCTTTCTGGCTCTCTTTTCACCAGCGTTTCTGATCAAATCGATCAATCTTCTCTCGTATGGGGACAAACCGGCGAACTCTCTGACCAAAGAACGGACGAACTTGGTTCTGTTGGAGGAGACACCCTTCTTGTAGGAGATCTTTGGTGCTGGGGTCATGGAGTTGACCTTCTTACCTTTGTTCAAACCAACAGCGATACCTGAAAACGACACGGTGTTTCTAGTTAGTAAACCATTCATAAAAGGGTACGGAGGAATGTGGTAGCGGGTAAAACTTGGCTTATTTGCACGTAATTCTTCATTTCTTAGCTTTCACTGTGTAAACGTTCCGGTCTAAGCTCTCTCCTCTCTCCTCGTTTCGCTAGTCTCAAACATACCAGTCTTGACGGCCATCTTGTTATTCTTGCTAGGTATATACCTCTTAGATCAGCACAATTGGCAGACCGGTTTCTCATATCTGGCTTGGTATACACCTCGTTCTGGACTCACGGAAATTGCAAGCCTGCGACCAACAGCGCAGCCAGGCGGACCTGCCCAGCCTAGCTTCTGCCTAGCTCGGCCCGGGTGGCGAGCCTGGCTGCCGGGAGCTCCGCCTAGAGATTCCTTCTGGCGCTTGCTCGGCTCATCCAACGCTCTCGGACACGACGCGGCTTTCGTAAGAGATAATTTTCATGAGGGTGTTCGGATGTTTAGACAGGGTGCACGGGTGGCTCTAAAACAGTCATCATAAAGAGACTTTATATTTGCTTACTAGTGATCCGTTACATTATGTACAAGGATTTATTCAAGTTGTTGCCGTTCATGTGCCGTTCATGTGTCCTCAAACAGTGATAGTTGAGAGATCGAATCCGTAGCGCTGTAGTTTAGCCACCAGGTCGCCGACCGAGGTCGTTCTATGTGTGTCGACAAAGGCTTTAAAATCAATATGTTTTCTGTCCGCTTTCTGTTCTAGTTTCTCGAGCGGGTACAATAGTTGCATCAGCTTCCTTCTGCCAACTGTAATCTTGAGAGGGGTGCCGTTCAAGTTCTCTTCGAAATAAATCTTGCTGCTTTCGCCATTGGGTAATTCCATGATGGGGGCATCCTTGTGGGTTGGGTTTGTTCTGGCCTCTTTCTTTCTCATGACTTGATAGCGCAGTTTCCAGCCGGCGGGACCCAATTCCTTGATTCTTGCAGATTTCTCCTTGGTTAGATAGTTGTCAATCCCGCCCTCTTTGCTTATGGTTCTCAGAACTTTGGCTGTCATTCTGATGCTGATCTTCTTATCCAAAGTTTCACTCCAAAGACCCTTTCTCACGATATTGGGGAGCCATCTTCTCCTGGTTTTCGCTTTACTCTCCGAGATGTTATTCCCGTACTGCACGAATGAGGCCCCATACAGACCTTTGTTGCTTTGCTTGAACACGGTGGCATCCCCATATTTGTAGTCTGGGGTTTTCTTCCTGGTCTTGGGGATATACAAAGGTTTGGGATCGCCAACTTTATACTCTGGTTGCTTAGCGACTCTCCTGCTTTCAACCAAACGCCATTGTCTCAGAGTCATCGTAGTGGAATTGAAAGCCCTCTTGAAGCTCCAATTGATGGAAAACACCTTCATTGCGCCGGAGACGACCAAATCTGCTACCGAATCGTTTGTATTGTGCAAGTTGGCATCATATTGATCAACTAATTTCAACACTTTTCATCGAAAATAACCATAGACGACATTGAAATTTCAGCCGCAGAGTAATCGATAGAAGATGAGTATAGTAGTTAGCCTCGGTAAAGCTCGGTATGTCGTCTGGAAGTTAGCCGGCTGTCTCTTGTATATCGTGTGAATTGGTTCTCCATTTAGTTGTGCCAATGCTTCAATGTATCACAGTCCGCCTTCGTACAGGCAATTGGCAATTGGCTAATCCTTTCTAATCACAAGAAACCAGAGAATTGGCAATCGTTCTTCTGGCGACATGCAGCGATTGTGTTGATCCAACTGGCTTTTTCAAGTAACCCTCGATTTTGGGCGTTCAGCGAACAAACGGTTTGGATCGTTGAAAACAGATCACTTCGACAATGGTTTACCTCCAGTAGCTCCCTGCTTGAGGATCTGAGGCCACTGACCAGTACTTGGCAGTTATTCAAAAATGGTAGTCTTCAATGAGGACCGAGATACGACCTCGTATGATTGAATGAAGCGGACTGGATCTTCATTACTCGTGCGGCTGCGTTAAGCATCTTCGAATGTTATCATATGAGTTCAGAGAATCTCATCTAGGATCCTTCAGTTTCGATCGTAAAAGTGTCTTAAAATATGCCCTTTACTCGAGGTTAGCTGAACACCCGCGCTTTAACATATCCATAGAGTGAGTATCCACAGACGAAGTAGCTTACGATAATAGGCAGCTTGGCCGAAACTTTGTGATATTTGCTTAAAATCCATTTCTCTGTTCTTGTATCTCAACTGGAACTACCTGGAGCTCGGCGGCTATTGGCAACTGTTACAACGACGGAACGAAATTAGTGCGGTAAGTCATCCTAGTATGGTTTGTTATAAAAGTTCAACTCTCTGACGAATACCTTGAGTTTAAGCTTCTGTCTTTGAATTTACACTGCCAATGCTAAAATACATCGGAGAAAGAGTAAACGTTAAAAGTTTGAACAATAATGTCTAAAGAGCATTATGATACTATTGTCATGTGGGTTTCTAAATCATGAGTTGAACTGTGTAAGAATCTGTATAAAGAGTGAACCTACAAGAGGTAGTTGAAAGTTTAATCCGCTTCATGATCGCTTAGCTATTGTCATTTTTGAACAATTTAGAAAAGGCGCCGGCTAGTGGCTGTTTGAAAGGTACCGAACCTGGAGATGGAGCTCTGTTTCCCGCCTTGAGAGCTTCGATGATTTTCTCTTGCTCGTTTATCTTATCTTGAAGCTTCAAGTTGGCGCTCATGACTTCAGCGTTTCTCTTGATTGTCCTATCGAGATCTTCACGCAGGTCGCTTGGAATAGTCGCATCTGGATTTGGCAACTGTTGTTTCCTTATTTCCTCCTGTAACTGCTTTTTCAGATCCAGAATCATAAGCTTTTGATCATTATTTTCGTCGAGCAGGGTTTCTATCCTCAGCCTGTTTTTTATCAATTCGTTAGCTATTTCAATATGCTCTCGATTCAGCAAGGCGTAGTCGTGCTCTAGTTTGCGCACTTCATGCTGCAGTTGCTTATTTTTAATTCTAATTGATTCAAACTGGGCTTCTTTCTGCTGTTCAATCTGATGGATTTCTTCATACTCGGCAGCATACCTTTTTAACGAGATCGGTGTGACGTGAACATCGTTCATTGCATCGTGTACAAAGGCATTGATATCGTAATCATCATCGTTGAGGGTTGCTGATTGATCCGTGCCGGCGGTGGTCAAATTTCTCTTGATCACTGAGGATGTCTCACTTTTCTCTCCATCATGCTCCTCTTGTTCCGGACATGATCTATTCTTGACAGATTCTTTCAGATAGTAAGCGAACAGTTCATTTTTCAAAAAGTCCAAAAGTTTATCGAACTTCAGCGCAAGCAGCTGTTTAGCATTCTTAACCATTAGATTGACAGCGATCCGCAAGATAGATTCAATGCCCTCAGCAAACACGATATCGTATATCCTCAGAACAAAGGCTAAGGGAAATTTATACGCGAAAAAGGTTAAAAACCACTGGGTTGCGTACATTGAAGAGCGAATACCTTGCCTAGTGAGGTGATTATAAAGTTGTGGTGAATTTTCCTCGAATAACCTATCGAATTGATATAGCAGAAGCATCAATCCAGGCATTTCGGGTAGGAAAAGCTCTCTTAGCCCATAACTTTTCATCAATCTTATCAAAAGACCAAAAGATTCTGCCTCCGTCTCGCAATTCAATATCAATGGTGTGGCAATGAAAGCCATCCCCTGTGTATAACCAACATCTGGATCGTAGACTGAATAGACTTTCATGACTTTGAAAAGGCTTTCAACTTTATCCGCTGGGATGAATTTGGTACGCTTCAAATCTTTACGAATGCTTGCCTCGTGGGGCGAATGTGTCTCCGATAATGTCACAAATATGTCTTCAAACTCAGTGGATTTGGAATTGGCTATTAGTTGCCAGATAATCCCACGAATTTGTGGAGGAATACCGTTAGCAATTTTCTGCTCAAATTTATCAGGGTCGCTCGCAACCGAGGCAAAGTCATTTACCACTTGCGTCCAGTAACCCCAGTCGACCTCTATTAAAGCTCTTTCGTCGTGGTCTAATTGATGTAGCTCATCTCCAAGTATAGTCTCTTCGTTGGGCTCAACAGGAACCGCAGGTTTTACGGTCTTGGGCAAACTATCCAAGAAGACTGAGTATGACGTTTTAAGCATGTCTTTTCCCCTTTCAAGGCCCTCTCTTGAATGCTCATCCTGCCTTTGGTAATGATGACTTGTTTGGCAGTATCTGTTAACTACCAGATTGACGTCAGCCGCCGAGTCCAGTCTTTTATCCCTGTGGCCTCTCGGAGGCATTGGAGGTGGCTCGCTTGTTCCCGTCATATTCCTTCTGAACTCTTCAGATTTCAGCTCTTCATGCAGAGGAGGCGGCACAGCATGTTTCCTTACATGTCTTGGAGGCAATGGAGGCGAAAGAGGCGACTGGGTAGCAGATGGGCTTCGTGGCGGTAACAGCGCTGATGGCGTTTGCGAAGCGTCAGTTGACTGATTGTGAGCACGAGGAGGTAATGGCGGAGTGTTAAAGGATAGGATATCGTGCTCAATTTCAGCGGTCTTTTGCTTGAGGACCTCATCGCCTTCCTCGACGGACTTTTCTTCCGGGGTGCCAGGGACTGGTGTTTTTGGCGCAACGTCTGTGAGACTGTCTAAAGCTTCTGTTCGAGTTTCATCCTCCTTGCTTAAATCGTTCTGACTATCTTCCTCGACTAATTTGGTAGTGCCAGTGCTTGTATCTTTGGCAGAATTGACGCCTTCAAGATCTTCAGCATCTTTGATAGCTTCCGGTGCAACCTCGATCAGCTCTTCTTTCTCTTGATCTCTAGTCACAGAAACAACGTCGAAAGATCCCTTAGCCGGTGAATCCTCTCCCAGCTTCTCAGTGGATACCGAATCTGGGGCTTCTTTGCCTACTTCGACCCCTTTATCTGCCACTACAGAACGAGCTTCCGAGCCTGGTGATAGATCAGTGTCTTCCTTGAGATCCGGTGATTCGATAACTTGCTCAATGCTAGCTTGCGACTCCTGGCTTACCTTGTTGGGTGTCTCGCCGACTTCGGCGACACTATCGTCCAAGTTCTTGTCAGCAGTCATCCCAATGGCTTCTGTACCGGCCTTTCTGGCTGCAGAGTTCGTATTATTCCTTCTTCCCTTCTTCTTAGCCATGCAATGGTGCTTATCAATGGGCTTTATTCATACTAGAAGTGAAGAATGTTCTGATGATGCGCTAAGGTATTCTACTAAAAGCTCTTAAATAAGCCTTAGTTAGCCGTCTAAGTAGAAGATTACTATCAAATCGGTACAAAGACATTGAGATCGATGCCATTGAGCATTGGGCTGAATGTGTAATGCTTCGCTTCTTTCTCCGGAGTGTCCCAATCTTGCCTTTCGAGACGCTATTTTGATCGGCAGTTAGAGACAGTCTCTTGAATTGATAAGACTATTGTAATTGGGGCTGCCGTTGCTTCCAAGATGTAGTCCAGTATAACAAGCAGCCGGCTGTGTCTACGAACAAAGTTTTGTATCAGAGACCATTTATTCGAAAGATGCTTCTCGAGACAGAAACATAAATCGGCTTTACCATAAAAACCTTTATTGGACACATAAGAATACTAACTATATATTATAAGCGATGTTGCGGCTCCAACGGAGCAACACCTGGGAACCAACGTGGCTAAACAATCTGGTAATTCTCCCAGGAGGAAGTCGACTCGGAGAGCACGGGAGAGTATTCCAGTGCCGAATTCGACAAGTCCGCGACCGAGTTGTAGTTGGACAGTATTTTTAGTCCACCGTAGGGATCTCTTGGCTGAAAGTCTTCAGGATGAATACTACCCAACGTTACACCAAGTTCAGTAACTCGTTTTTCGGTTTCGAGCATTGTTAAATTGGGAAAATGGATCCGCAGTCGATTCGCTGACAAGGTCAGAGGCAACGCTCCGTAAGCGTCGCAAATTCGTCGGACCGCGGCCTCTATATCCTTGAGTTTAGTCGTGTAATTTGAGACTTCCTGGTTCAACGCATCCAAAGTTGATGGGTCCGCGAAGCTGACCGAGGGAATAACGTTCTTTAGCGTCAAGTCAGGCATTGTAAACTCGATGTAACAGCCAACTTTCTCCGATTCCGAATACAAGCACTCCGCTTTGTGGTTCTTGATCATCTCGAACAACTCCATGTCGCGAATCAAAGAGATGTCTTTTCTTGATAGCCTTGCGGAAGGCTCAACGCCTGTCGAAAACCGCTTCGATCCAGCATGCTTCCCTTGATACAGCACACTGCCATCGAGTGCATTGAAGAAGCACCGAAGGGACAACGACAAGTTGCTGACAGCTTCATGAGTGAATTTGATGCTTGCCGTAGAATACATTCTACCTGAAAATCTTGCACTGGCAATATTCCAATTAGTGAAAAGGCCACGAGGCGTTCCCCTTGGAAACCTCGAACCAGAAGAGAACAAACCCACGCCCGGTGAGATGTTGCTTGTCAGCCGCACACCATTCCTCACAGCGGAGCCAGCAACCTGATGAAAATTTCTGTAATTGCCACCTCTCACCGGGAACCTTGCCGGAGCACTTCTGACTGGAATCCTGACCTTAGCCATCATCCCGGTGCGGGAAGCAACGTGCCGTTCTAGTACATTTCCAAGTTCCCGATCGATGGCGCGCCCCACATGTCGCAACTGTCTTCTGGCCACTTTCAGCCACTGCCCCCAACTCTTTGAAGACATACTGGGCCACAATAAGCGTCCTTACCTGGTATATCAACGATATCTTAGCAGTCTTCTCCTCTATAGCCTTATAAGCTGCTTATCAATTGCATGTTACCCGCCTTCAAACCAGATAGCAGCAGTTCGAACCCTCCAAGAGGCGAATTGACAGTCTGAATACAACTTGGTGTCTTGCCATAGATCTCTGTTGCCTGAATCCTCTGTGATTCCCTCTCGGCACGTAGTTGACTGCTTCCATCGCTTCCGCAGCTCAGATCTGTCGTGTTCAGCTCAATGCAGCTTTTGTTCGACTTGAACAATGGAAGGAGCTTATAGCTGGGTTATATGAGATCAGACTGCTGTCGAGGCTAGTAGTCACTCGGCAACACTAAGGCGGCAACCACGTATGTCGCCCAGCTTGAACGTAGCTTTTCGAATCCAAACACACGCGATCAAAGATTGGCCCTAGAAGGTGCGATAACGCAACATCACAAGCGTTGAGACCAGCTTGGAAGGTCTGCTGAGGCCATTGAAGGCTTCTGGAGCGTCCCTGGGGCCATTCTGGCCGCTTCACGTGATGGTGTGTCTTGAAGTAAGTAGCAGATGAGCAGAGATGTGGTCGAGATATACCAAAACAAAGACGTTATAGTAGACAGCAAAGCAGCAGAGGGCCTTGCTGGAGATTTCAGGCATTGCTGGTGGTCTGTAAGGTATTTCAAAGGTTATTGGTGGTTACTTTCCGTTTTATGTGGCTTGGGAACGCGGTATAGCCAGCGGTGTGGAATAGTATGGTAACGAAACCCTCAAACAACCTCAGAAGAGAGCATAAGTGGTTGAAAGAGACTAGTACGCTCGTAGATGACAAGGAACTTGTGCTGCGGGTGATTAATGCGCATAGTTTGAACAAGAAAGTCCGTAGAGACCCGCCGATAGGACTGCGAGAGACGAATGCGGTCGTAACGGGTAGCATAAAGATAGTGCCGAAGGGTGTCGAGGCAGTTCAAGATGATGTTTTGGCAGATACGAATAACCAAGATGTTCCGACGAGGAATAATGGCGTACAGCAGCACCATTCACCACAGAATAAACCACTCCGACCGGTCTCCATTTCAGTTCAGAAGCCAAACGTTCCGCATGTAAACGTCGCCAAAAATTACCAGCGACGAACGAATGGATATGAATCTCTGGTTGCTTTACAGAAATCGATGATAGACATGCTGAAGCTGAAATCCGAATTACTGACGCGTAAGTGCCAAATAATTGAATCAACCTCACTGTCAGAGGACAGCAAAAAATCGCAACTATCGACTGCGATAAATCCACAATTGTCTAAGCTAGAAACGCAAATTAATGCGCTCGAGAACGAAATTGCCACATCCAGCAAAGGAAACCAGGAAAATGAGTTGCCTATCGATAGGGTCAATTATAACAGTTCTATAGAGACTGGAAACATTTGCGACGCGAGATCATCTTTGACAAGCAGCAGTGTCAGTCATAGCCTACCCGATATGCTACCAAGTCCGGCAGGCGCTGATACAGGTAGAAACGCATCGCTTCCACGAAATAGCGGGCATTCTGTGCCCGCCAACTTGGACGAGGATCTGATCCAAGTACTTGATGATGATGAACATTCTCTGGGTGAAGATCGCGCCCCAGTGGTATTATCACAAAGGTCGTTACAGAGAGCTCCTACATTGACCCCACAGAGTCAGCAGGCGGCTGAAGAGGAACCTAGTGAAGAATGCGACAAGAATAATGATATAATGACCAGTAGGAATTTAAGGGCTAGGAATAATGTCAATTATAAAATACCGGAAAGGGATGATCCATTTGACTATGTCATGGGGGTCAATGGAAAGAATGATAGAAATCTTCGAAGCGATGATACAATGGAAGCTGAGGATGACAATTTATCTGACTACATGAGTACAAGAGATGAGGATAAAGACGACGCGATACACGAAAGTGACATGGATTTTGTTGTTGACGACAGAACTTACCAGACGGATGACAATTATTACTCAGATGTGCAAGACAATGTTGAAGAATCGGACGCGGATATGAGCATGAATTATACTGGCGCTGTGCATTCAGATCCGATAGAAGTGATTCTTTCCTCACCGTCAAAAATAGATACGTTCCCTCCAGGAGTGGAACACATTGATCTCCTCGATGATGATATAGACAAAAACCAGGTTGTCGAAGGCGCGGCTTCTCCAATCACCAAGGCGCTGACGATGTCTAACTCAGATTTGGAGCTCATAGCGAGCGAAGAGGAAGACGAGTTGTTGGATCATGAATTGGAACGTTTCGATGATGAACGGGAGAACATAGGTGCTGATACGGATATAAAAGATTTGGATGACGATTTGAAGATATTGAACGAAAGGAAACTTGAAGAAGACTCACTCCAAGCCGAACCCCAAGTTAAGAAAGAGCATTCTTCTCTAGGTAAGGACAGCATAGGTGAAGATGATGACCTGGAGGACGATTTTTCGTTAGCCGACATTGTTGGCAGGCGAACCGACTCCACTACAAATGATACAAGGTATCCATGGTCTGCAGAGGTTGAATATCGGTTACGCGAGGTTTTCAAGCTGCCGGGTTTCAGGCTGCATCAATTGGAAGCTATCAATGCTACACTTTCTGGAAAAGATGTCTTCGTATTGATGCCCACCGGTGGTGGCAAATCTTTATGTTATCAACTTCCTGCGATTGTCAAGTCGGGCAAAACAAAAGGCACCACCATAGTAATCTCGCCTTTGATATCTCTCATGCAAGACCAGGTCGAACATTTACTTAATAAAAATATCAAGGCGAGCATGTTCAGCTCAAAAGGAACAGCAGAACAGAGAAGGCAAACATTCAACTTGTTCATTCATGGCTTGTTAGATTTAATCTACATATCGCCTGAAATGATAAGCGCATCAGAACAATGCAAAAGAGGAATCACAAAACTTTACAACGACGGGAAACTAGCACGCGTTGTTGTAGATGAAGCACATTGTGTCTCAAATTGGGGTCATGACTTCAGACCAGATTACAAGGAGCTGAAATATTTCAAACGCGAATATCCTGACGTGCCCATGATAGCGCTCACTGCAACCGCAAGTGAGCAGGTCAGAATGGATATAATTCACAACTTAGAACTACGAAACCCGGTTTTTCTGAAACAAAGTTTCAACAGGACAAATCTCTATTACGAAATCTTAAAAAAAACGAAGAACACTATCTTTGAAATCTGTGACGCCATCAAAACTCGCTTTAAAGGCCAAACCGGGATCATTTATTGCCATTCGAAGAATTCATGTGAACAGGTGGCAGCTCAGATGCAACGAAACGGTATCAAATGTGCATTTTACCATGCTGGTATGGAGCCCGACGAGAGACTCACAATTCAAAAGGCTTGGCAGGCAGATGAAATCCAAGTGATTTGCGCGACCGTCGCATTTGGCATGGGCATAGACAAGCCAGATGTCCGGTTCGTGTATCATTTCACTGTTCCCCGTACTTTGGAGGGCTATTATCAGGAAACTGGTAGAGCTGGAAGAGATGGAAACTTTTCTTACTGTATCGCTTATTTCTCATTCAGAGATGTCAGAACGATACAAACTATGATTCAGAAGGATAAAAACTTGGATCGTGAGAACAAGGAGAAGCACCTGAATAAATTACAGCAGGTTATGTCGTACTGCGACAATGAGACAGATTGCAGAAGGAAACTGGTTCTTTCTTACTTTAACGAAGACTTTGATGCCAAGTTATGCGGAAAGAACTGCGATAACTGTCGTAACAGCTCCCATGTGATGACCGAGGAAAGAGATGTTACTGAAGAATCGCGAAAGATAGTAAGAGTCGTTGAGTCACTACAGGATAGTCGCGTGACATTGATTTACTGTCAAGATATCTTCAAAGGCTCAAGAAGCTCTAAAATAGTGCAGGCAGGGCACGATGAATTAGAGTACCATGGTGCGGGTAGATCATTACAGAAATCTGAAATTGAGAGAATCTTCTTCCACTTAATTACCACTCGTGTCTTACAAGAATACTCTATCATGAACAACAGCGGATTTGCTGTTAATTACGTGAAGATGGGTCCTAACGCAAGAAAACTACTTAACGGCAAGCTCGAAATCAAAATGCAATTCACGAAATCGGCACCTGGTTCCAGATCCACTTCTGCTGGAGCTGCAGTCGCATCAAGAAACAACACAACGAGTGAGGCAACAAGGAAGACAAGCACATCAAAAATGGGAGCGAAGGAGCAACTAAGATCTTATGTTTACGGAGAAGCACCAAATGTTTCTGCAAGCCCGATCTCTCTAAACAATGATATGCAGTTGCATTCGACCCAGGAATTGAGTGAACTAACTTTTGCTTTCCAGAAATTGAAGGAAACGTCCCTGAACGTTGGAAACAGGTTACATCCACCAGTGGCAAACTACCTACCCGATCTTATTCTTAAAAAGTTGGCAAAGATTCTTCCTGTGACTGAAGAAGAGTTCGCTGGATTACTAGACGTCGGAGACAAACATCGCCATAAATTCAAGCATTTCAAGAGCACTATAATGGAGCTGAGGAAACGCAGGATAGGATTACTGGTTGCGTCTCCTGGGGACGTCAGTGCTTCTGCAAATAGCATAGTTCTGAGCGAAGGGAGTAGCTCAATTTCAGACAGCGCGTTAATCAAATCAAAGTACTTCGAAGTTGGTGCTTTTGAAGCGAAGGCTACCGAGGAGATTATCAACCAGATCCGCATGAGTCAGTTGCCGTCAGGCACTGCAACGTCAACTGCAGCTAGCCATCAAAGGAAGAGAACAACTGCTGGCCGTGGATTTCGCCATTATAGAGGCAGAAGGAGGAGAAAATAGGCTAGCTGAAAAAATTGCATTTCAACTACTACAAATCAACTAATAAATGCTACAACACAACTTACTTTCGAACTTTCCCACTGATTGTTCTTATTGAAAGGGTTTGCATTTGTCGCAGAGAGCGGGAGCTAAAATAGGCAAACAAAAATAGCCTCTGTATGTTGTGTTTAAATATTTATCATTATGCATATTCAAGTATCATCCTTAGCTACCTCCTCCACAGAAGGACAGGTACAGATGAGATTCATGTCACCATAGGCGTCATCCAGTCTAGCCACGGGTGGCCAAAACTTGTTGTATTTCAGATAATCGAGAGGATAAGCAGCTTGCTCACGAGTATAGCCTCTAGATTGCCAGTCTTGGGAACTTATCAAATCCTCTAACGAATGCGGAGCATTTTTCAGAAGCTGACCCTTTGGTTCTCCCGCAACATATGCATCGATTTCTCCCTTGATAGCAACCAGGGCCGCGACGAATCTATCGAGCTCTTCCAAATTTTCAGATTCTGTTGGCTCGACCATCAAAGTGCCCGGTACTGGGAATGCTAGTGTAGGAGCATGGAAGCCGTAATCCTGCAACCTTTTGGCGATATCAATTGCTTCAATGCCCTTGTCTTTGTATTCTCGCAGGTCAATAATAAACTCATGTGCGCAGTGTTTGTTAGATCCACCGTTGCTAATGAATAAGATCTTGTAGTGTTCCTTGAGTTTTGTCATCATGTAATTGGCGTTCAAACTTGCTATGACACTGGAGAAGGGTAAACCCTCGCTGCCCATCATCTTGATGTAAGCATATGAAATAGGTAAAACTAGTGGATTACCGTAGGCGGCGGAGCCCACAGAATGGATAGAGTGCTCGCTACCACCTGGTGTAAGCATTTCGACAACGTCATGTTTGGGCAAATGTGGGATCAGATGTGACTTAACACAAATTGGGGCACCAGCTGGTCCACCACCACCGTGCGGAATGGCGAAAGTCTTATGCAGATTTAAGTGACATACATCTGCACCTAAATCACCAGGAGAAGTTAACCCAACTTGGGCATTCATGTTCGCACCATCTAGATAAACTTGTCCCCCGTGCTGATGTACTTTCTCAAATGCTTCCTGAACACCCGTTTCAAAAAGACCGTATGTTGAGGGATATGTGATCATGATCGCAGCTAAATCATCCTTATGTTTCTCCACTTTGATATCCAGATCTTTCAAATCCAGTGACCCATCTGGAAGGCACTTCACTGGCACAACCTTCATCCCACACATGGCTGCTGAAGCAGGATTAGTACCATGTGCTGACACTGGAATCAAGCAAACATTACGTTGACCTTGGCCAATCTTGTTCAGGTAAGATCTAATGACTCTAAGACCGGTGTACTCACCCTGCGCTCCGGAATTTGGTTGTAAAGAAACTCCGTCAAAGCCCGTCAGGCTGCATAAATCCTTTTCGAGCGATGTCAACAATTCTTGGTAGCCACGAACTTGATCGGAAGGTTGAAATGGGTGAATATTAGCAAATTGAGGCCAAGTTATAGGCATCATCTCAACTGTACTATTCAGCTTCATAGTACACGAGCCAAGAGGGATCATAGAGTTTGCCAAGGATAAATCACGAGATTGTAAACGGTGCAGGTATCTCAACATAGCGGTTTCACTATGATGCAAATGGAAGACCTCATTTTTCAAGATTTCATCTGCTCTTGATAGTGTTTTTGGAAACTGTGGGAAGTCTTTCTCACCTAGAATGAACTTGGCCGGGTCTGCGCCCTTGAAGAAAAGCTTTATCAATTTTTCCAAATCTTCCTTTGTAGTAGTTTCATCAAGAGACAGTGACACGGTACTTTCATCCACTGCAAAGAGGTTGATATTATAATCTTTCAAAGCGATCTCCAGCAATTGTTGAGAACTCACGCCGTCACCCAGCTTAATGGTTAATGTATCGAACCAATTTTCATTAACTAGGGAGTGTGGGCAGCTTTCAGATTTGATTGACCGAGCCAAAATGGTAGTCATACCATATATCCTCTTAGCGATGTTCTTTAGACCCTCCGGACCATGGTAAACACAGTAGTTAGCGGCCACATTAGCCAACAAAGCCTGTGCTGTGCATATATTTGAGGTAGCCTTGTCACGTTTGATATGCTGTTCTCTTGTTTGCAGAGCCAGTCTCAAAGCGGTATTTCCTAAACGGTCCTTAGAGACTCCGACGATTCTTCCCGGTATTTTCCTATTCAACGAATCCTTTACTGAGAAAAATGCAGCGTGAGGACCACCGTAACCCATTGGAACACCAAATCTTTGAGACGAACCCAAAACTATATCCGCGCCAAACTCAGCTGGCGGTTTCAAAAGCGTTAACGCCATCAAATCCGACGCAACGCTCATCAGCGATTTATGCGAATGTAATGCATGGGACAATTTCGAAAGAACCTGCCCTGACATGATGGAGCCGTCTGTGGCAGGGTACTGCACTAAACAGCCTGCCACCTGCGGGTCCTTGAGAACACTGACTGCATTTTCCACATCATTGCAATCGATCTCGATAATCTCCAGGTTGAAAGGTTCTGCTCTTGTACGCAACACGGTCTTTGTCTGCGGATGCAGCTTTTTGTCGATCACATACTTTGATTTCTTCTTCCTGACAGCATTGAAAGAAAGCAGCATCGCCTCGCCCGCTGCGGTACCCTCGTCCAACAGCGACGCGTTGGCGACGGGCAAACCCGTCAAATCCGACACCACGGTCTGGAAGTTCAACAGCGACTCCAGTCTCCCCTGCGAGATCTCCGGCTGGTACGGAGTGTACGAAGTATACCACTCTGGGCATTCCAGCAAATTCCTCTGAATCACCGGAGGCAGCACTGTGCCGTAATACCCCTTCCCGATGAAATTCCTCACTTTATAGTTATTCTTCTCCGCGATTTTAGCCATATGTTCCAGCATCTGCTGTTCTCCCAGCCCCTGCTGAGGCGCTTCCACGCCCAAAGCCCTCTTCTTCAAGATATTTGGCGGAACCAACGCCTCCACAAACGAATCAAGCCCTTGATACCCCACTACCTTCAACATATGCTCCACATTACCTGGCGAGGGACCCAAATGCCGTCTGGCAAACCTATCCAACGGCAAATCCAAATTTTTTGGCTCCACATCATACACCTCGCGATACTTCTTCAGCGAAACATCCGCCTTAGCAGCCAAACCAGACCTAACACAACTCACATGCAAACGTCGACACCTCGTAAACCCATTAAACCTGCCAGCACGTACCACCGTGCTAACTCCAAATCTCAACATCGCCAGCTCTCCCTCAAACTCTCGGAAATCGGCACCACAAGCCGCAAATCACCTCCACAGGATCCAGACGCTTATATACCACCTTCGAACTGCTTATCAGTGATGACTTCTTATATCAGCTCATCAATTGGTATGTGCTTCAGATGGAGGAGTCAGCTTGTGCCCGCGCGCCGTGAGAAGTCAGCTCATCGCTCGCCCATAGTTAAGCTCGATAAGCGATGGGCAGCCAAGATGGACGCTGGCAAGCCAGCTGGCGCCAGCTGAGGGCCAGTTGGACTAGATCCTGACGTTCTGGAACCTCTTGGCACTAACTGCACCGAACCAGTCGGCGCCCTGCGGGCGCCAGACGATGTTGTTCACTTCTTGTCCGTTGTTTGCGTAGAATAATGCCGGCGTAGAGATCGATTGCGCTTGGTTCTTGAAGCTCCATTTGTGATCATGGGGGGTTGAACCGGAGACTTCGTCTCCGGTTGTAGGCGTCGCCGCCGCCGGGTCTGCCGGAGCGAGCAGCGAGGCGTCTAGGTCCCAGTAGAGCACTTGACAGTCGTCCGCGCAGGTCAGCAGGACGTTTCTGCGGGAGGGATGCCACTTGATTTGGTTCACGGGGGCCGTGTGGGCGTCGAGCGTGAGAACGGGGGAGCCGGGGTTCCGCATGTCGAGGATAAGGATCGATGTGGAGTCCAAAGCGAAGGTCGCGATCACGTTCGGGTCGAATGGCGACGGTTCTAGTCTCAGCAGTGCTGAGGAGCCCAGATCGGTGTCTGCAGCGCGGTCCGCTGGGTCAGTGTTGCCCGCGGTCGTGTCGGAGCCGCCGGGCACGACGCTGGGCTCGTAGATGATGGTACTGTGCGCTAGGCAGCGCAGATCAAACACCCGGACGCTGCCGTCTCCGCCGCAACTGGCGAAAAGCTGTGTCGACTGCGTGAGGAACCTTACGTCGAAAACTTCGCTGTCGTGGGCGATCAGCTGCGTCCGCACGTAGTTTGCGCTCTGTAGATCCCACACAATGCATGTAGTGTCGATTGAGCTGGAGATCAGCAGGTTTGGGTCTGTTGGGTTCCAGTGGAACGAAGTGATCGGTGGCAGCTCACCGAGAACCCCGCTCTCTCCCGAACCGGGGTTCGCAACAGACGGCACCGGCAGCTTTTTCTGCTTGTTGTGCTTGCACAACGACAGGTTAATTTGCTCCTGTATAGCTGTCTCGTCGTCCGCCAGCGACCATATCCTCAGCGAGTCCGAGCAAGTGGCAAAACAACGCGGCTGCGGCCTGCTAGGCTGCCACTGCATCGTACTAACCGGAAACGTAACGTTACACTCTGCCACCCGATCCCAGCTCAACATATCCACGGACTTGATCACCTGAAGCCGGTTCCCACCACTTTCTCGATAAGATCCCAGACACACATAATCATCAACACTCCAATCCACTCCAAAAAGCACGTAATTAGCCTCGTATTCACACACAGAACTCCCCGTCAACGCTGCTGAGTTTCTAAGCTGGTGCAACTGCGAGTAGCCGTTCGTCCAAAACACCGGCTGCGAATGATCCAACGGCGAGTACATCGGAGATCTCGACACGTAGTACGGATTCCCGCCGCTACCACCGCCATGAGACAGCAACGAGCCCTCGTAGGGAGTCGACAGGTAACTTCCTTGCATAGGCTGTCTCTGATAGCTACCGAACGAAATCGAACTGCGCTTTGAGCCTCGTAAAGGATCCATTGCGTTCCCAACCAGCTACCAACAACCAAACAGCTCAAATCCTCTATCAACTTGCCTCGACCACTGCAGTTTTTCAGTTCCAACTGCTCTAATAGAAGGGGCCTTGTCTTACGCCGCACGCCAGCGCTCCTACCGAACACAAGAGATACACCAACAGAGATCAATTGACCACCCAATGGCTCGGATAAGCGCCTGAAACCCTCCATCAGAGCTCCAGAACCGAGCTAACGCCTTATAGCGGCCTGTTTAGCCGTTAGTATCTTATAAGGCGTCGTACAATGTGATTTGGCAAATTTTCAGCTAGTTAAGCTTTAAGACAGTAGTTAAGACGTGAAATATGGGTAAGAAGAGGGCCATTGGCTGCTGTTGTGCTGGTTGTGGGTCCTGAGGTGCTGGTGGTAGCTTAGTGTGGTTGGCAAGATGGCTAGACAGAACTTTCTGGGGCTTGTTGTGTCGCAGGGGAAGATGCAAAAGACGGTCAAGGTGCGGGTCGAGACAAAAGTGTTTAACAAGAGGATTAATAAGGAATTGTTCCACAGGAAGGACTATCTGGTTCATGACGAAGGGGAGATTTCGCGTGAGGGCGATCTTGTGCGGATAGAGGCGACGAGGCCGCTTTCCAAGTGCAAGTTCTTTGCGATTGCAGAGATTATCAAGAATAAAGGTCAGCAGTTTGCGCTGTATGAGTCGCAGGCGAGAGTGACAGTGGCCAGGGAGGAGGCGCAAAAGACACAGGAGTTTCTGCAACGTAGAGCTGACCGGAACAGCGATAGCGTGCTTTTGAGAGATGTTCGCACGATACAGGATACGCTGGCGCAGGGGAAGTCGGCAGAGGAGTTGAAGGAGATCAAAGAGCGTTACGGGATCGAGGAGTTTTCGCCAGAGACTATAAGAATGTTGTTACAGCTGGATGTGTCGAAGTTGGAGTCATCCGTGGAACAGCAGTTCGCGGACATTGAGCGTGTGAGGAATAGAGTGAAAGAGCTGGTCGCGGACGATGACAAGGCGTGCCAATTCTTGAGAGATCATGGTGTGAAGGACCCAGAATCCTTGAAAAAGAACATCAGAAAGAATATTGTAAGAAAACACGTCCTTCAAGAATTGTAATTTGCATCAAAGTATATCCTGTACATAGAATCATCCGCATTTTAGGCAGTGCCAAGAACCCTGCCGCCCGATGGCTGCGTCTCGGCATTGTGGAGAGGCAATGGGTCCTGTGGAGCAAACAACGAGGTGTATTTGGCGACGTCTCTCTCGGTCATGTCCTTTTCGCGGTAGAACTTGACCCACGAGGGGATCAGACGGATCAGAGGCTCAGCTTTATCTTCGATCTTCTCGATGATCCAGCTTGGCGGCATAATCTTACGGAATACCTTCTCTTTGGCACCAAGGAAGTACCCAACGATCAGAGCGAAGAAGTGGCCCCAGAAACTGACGCCGGGGATGAAGATTGAGATCAAGATCAGCAAAACCATCGGAGCTAGAACCGTGGGGAACGCAAAATTCGAATTTGGAATGTGATACCTGGGGCTAATAGCAGATTCCTTATAGCTAAAGTACCCAAAGAACGTAAAACACCAACCGCTCGCGCCAGCAATGCTGGTATCAGGGTAGAAAAGCCTGCCAAAAACGCAGTAGAGCAGTCCTGTGATGACAGCAGTAAGGTTAAGAACCACTCCCGTGTGTACTGTGCCATGCTGGGACTCGAAAACATTCAACGGTCCAACCAGCGAGAACACATTGAAGAACAGATGCAACAACGAAAGGTGGGCCAGCGGATAGTTCGACAGTCTGCCGAGATTGAACATCCCCTTGGGAGATAGGCTCATCGCATCATTGATAGGGAACACTTTGTTCACGCAAAACAGTAAAAGCAGGAACGCAACAAGACCGGTTGTCAAAGCAGATGGTGGTTGACCATTGGGCCTCGTCAAATCAGACCAGCGGAACATCTTGAAGGCCTCTTTATAGCTGTGATCGAATCCTAGTGCTGGTAAGCAGTCTTTTCTAGGCTATGCCCAGTGAAAAATTCCATAGTAACGCACCTACAAGACTAAGAATCACCGATGACCACGGGATTTAGGCATGTTGGGCCGGTTAGAAGAGCTGTTGGAGCTGCTGTCAGATCAATTGCTGTTGATAAACTGTCTCATGTGGAATTGAGCCAAGAACAGACGGTTTTGCGGGAGAAAGTGCTGGCTTTTACCAGGAAGCATTTGAAGAATTACAGTGATGGTGATGAACCGGCTATGTTTGTGATCCAGGGAGACGCTGGCACGGGGAAATCAGTGGTTTTGAACTCGCTGTTTAATGAAATTCAGCGTTTGAGCGTTAGCGAGGACAATGATGTGCTGTTTCGCACTAGGAACTACCTTGTGGTCAACCATCCCGAGATGTTGAAGCTGTATTTGCGAATCAGCAAGGAGTTTAAGTACATTGCCCGGTCCTCTTTGGAGCGTCCAACTTCCTTGATCAATGCGTTGCAAAAGAAGAAGGAACTCGCGGATGTGGTTATAGTGGATGAAGCACACCTCCTGGCGACGTCGAAGGATGCTTTTAAGAGATTTTATGGCGATAATCACCTGCAGGAGCTACTGTCGTTAGCCAAGGTGCTAATCTTAGTCTATGATGACAAACAGGCTCTCAGAATGGGATGTTACTGGGAGGAAGCCACGCAGAATGGGGCCAACCTGAAATCGTACTACAGTAAGATTCCCGCTGACAAGAAGGATTGGTATAATTTGAAGCAGCAATTCCGTGTGGCAGCACCAGACGATGTTTTGCAATGGATTGACGAGATCAGCACGGAGGGTGCGATCCCACAATATCCGAGAAGCTGTCTTGCAGCTGGCGTAAGCGACTTTGATTTTAGAATTTGGGACGATTGCGGAGCAATGTACGAAGCACTTAGAGAGCTAGACGCCAAGGTTGGCCAATGCAGAATGCTGGCTACGTACGATTTCCCCTACAGGTTAGATGGAAAGGACTATTTCGTTACATGTGGGGAAAACTTCAAAGTTCGTTGGGACAGGTATAGACCTCGGGAAGTGTTGCCGTGGAGCGAGCGGCCAGATACAATCGATGAGGTTGGAAGTGTGTATACCATTCAAGGATTTGATCTCAACTACGCCGGTGTAATTCTGGGCAGGTCAGTTGGATACGACCCAGCAAATGACTGCATCCAGTTAAAGCCGGAACTATATGATGATCATGCTGGATTTACCAGGAAAAAGAACATCAGCGATGTGAACCACGTTAAGCATAAGATCATCATGAACAGTATCAACGTTCTTTTGACGAGAGGCGTCAAAGGCCTGTACGTTTACGCCTGGGACCCAGCGCTACGAGAGAGGCTAAAGAAAAGTTGGCTCGAGGCAAGCAATCAAACCATTGCCTGAAAGACAGACTTATTATAGACATTTATAAATTATTCTATGGTGTACTTCAAAATTTGAATGCACATATCACTGTCACAAGATGGCGATATCTTGTACTACAGCTCTGCCGATAAGATGTCAGAAAGCCAAGGTCGTAATGGAACGCCTTGGCTGCTATTGAGTCTTCTTTTCTGATTTCCTTCTCTTTGAAAGCGCTTCCCAAGATATGCCACCAAAGACAGTGATTATTCCAAGCCATTGTACGGCGCCAACTCGTTTACCAAACACAACTATGCTCAAAAGCATGGATATCATCTTTCTAGTCACGGTAATCATCACAAGGACTAAAGAGCCGTATTCTTCTAGAGTGAAGAAGATAAAACACTGACCAATGGCACCACATATAGCATAAGTGATCAAGTAACGAAGAATATCTGGATCCGCAGCTAGTAAGACTTTTGCTGTCCTCAGCTGAGCCTTATCAAGCACTAGCAAGTAGAATGTGTTGTACACCACCATAAATAAGTTCAGCGCAAACATTAAGTGAGCCCCAGTAATGACAGTATCCGCTTTCTGACGTTCCCTATTCTTTCTGAGCATCTCATCCTGGGTAGCATTTGTCATACCGTCGAGAAACAGACTCAATATCAAGAGGCCAAAGCCCGCTATCGAAGACGAGCCACCACTGCTCACTTTATTGCCATGCGATCCGCCCAGAGTGAACGTTGTCACGCCCGCAGTCACAACGAGAGCAACGAGCTTCTTCCCTCGCGGTATGGGCGTCCTGTAAATCAGCAAATGAACTAACAGAACTGGAATCATCTTGCAAGATTTCGCAAGCATATAGGTCAAATAGTCCACGTATTGCAGCGAAAAAGCAGCCAACGGCGCGGAGACACTCTGCATCAAAGAGATAACCGCCAATTCCTTCCTATGCTCCTTCAACAGCCTCACGGCCCCATATCCCGACCGCTTCCACCGCATATACGCCATTCCCACCAGCATTGCCACGGCCGCTTGCACCAGCGCCGTGAGACCTGGTGCCTGGAACCTCACCCCGCTATTCGGCCACACCCGTGTAGTCAAAGGCTCCTGTACGAGGGCCCAAGTCAGGAAACTAGCGTAAATCCCAGTCGCGCCAAACAACAGCTTAATACTACCCTTCCCGGTCACGCCAACCATTTTCATCACTTCCAAAGGGGACTACCACAATTACCAGACACTCTCAACCCACAACGCACCGATCATCGGCCAAAACCAGGCCTAAACAGCCCACAATTGGCGATAAATCGAGTCTCATCGGCCATCTCAGCCTGTTGTTCTAGCTAATTGATCTTGTTGTATCCACAACGTATTTAGTGATCTAAAATTTTTCAAAGTCTTAGAAAAATTCGAGGTTTTAGCAGCTAATGGACCTCGATAAATGGGCCTTTGAAGAGGTTAAAGAGGGCTTTGTAGGTGGTTAGCGGGTCCAGAGATGGTTGCATTCTCACCAATTGGTGCTACTTATGGGGTACGTGTGGAACAACTGCTGGAAACGGTGCAGGATTTCGAGAGATATCATGAAAAGCTGAATCGGAAGCTGCAGAAGCTGAGACATAGGTGCCAGGTGGTTAACAAGGACTCTAGAAAGTACTCTGTTAACGATAAGTACTCTACGGTTACAAGCGCGGATTATGACAGGAAAAGTAAGCTGTATGGTGTTTTGATGCTTTTGCATGCAGAGAGGGACCTGGCACTGGGTGAGACTTTGAAGTCGAAATCGCTGCAGAGGGGGAAATTGAAGAGTAACGAGCGGAAAGTGCTGGGAACGAGGCTGAAGAAGGCCGTTAGCACGGCGGACAAGTTGGTGGAGCTGACCAAGAACGAGAAACAGTGGATAACGAGAGTTCAGTATATTGCGTACGCTAGGCTTGCACTTGCGGAGTATCTTTTGAACGGGAAAGCTACGAAATTCAGGGATGGCGAAGCGATTTCACGTAATTTGGCGCTTTGTTTCGCGACGATTTCGCATCTTTGCGAGCTGGGTCTGTTGCCGACATCTGTCTTTGAGCTGATACAGTCGAAATACGAGCATTCCCTGAAGCAATACGCTGGTAACGTTATTTCCGCCGCAGATCTGCATAATTTTATCGTTAATCAGGTCAAGGAAGCTCAGCAAGCTGGCGACGAACTAGGCGAATTGCTGATAAGTAACGGATTCAAATGTGATCCACAAGACATCGATACAGCCCAAGGTGCTTTTGTCAAGACAATCCAGTGGAGATCGTTTGTCGCGCAGGTCCATGACTCTCAAGTTGAGCAATGGATGAGGGAAGCCAAACAAAATACATCTCAAGATGTCTCGAACTATGACGATACGCTATTGAAGTGGCAGCAAGCCCTAGAAAGGCAGGAAAAGCGTGTGGCCTCCTATGAGGACGGCAACGAGGAGGACAACATGAGTTCTCTCGAGAATGAACAAATTCTGCTCGCATACATCAAGTACGAAGCGCTTTTCACTTCGATCCTTCGTGACAGTTACTTGTTCGAGCAACTGTGGAAACAGTGGAACGAAATGGGTGCTTCAACGACAGCGAGAATCACAAAATATAAAGAAATCGAACGCATAGTGAACAGCCTGGTCAAGTATCTCGGCGACGTTATGGAGCTGCCTGGTGTTTACTCAGATGACGAACTGATGGCTCATCTGCAACTGTGCCAGCTGTTCTTCCGGTTATCCTTGAGCTCTGGCTGCTTGGGTCCAATGTACCAATCCAAGGGCAAGTTCGTGGAATCTCTAGCACTGCACGTAGATGCCCACCGAAAGCTTCAGGACGCACTGTCCAATTTCGCCCAAGTGTCAGATTCTGTTCTTCCCGCTGCTCTCTTGACCAGGGACAAAATCGACGGTTTGCAGGCGCTCATCAAGAGAGGATGGAGCAGCGTTTTGGTGCTGGCAGAATACGAAAAGAGTCTTCATGACAAACCCAACGGCCCTTACAGTCCGTCTCTCATTGATCTGCTCGGCTCTCATAACATCAAACCTAGCGATGTCAACTTAAAGAATCTCTTCCCCATGAGACCGCAGATCCTACCTGTTCAAGGCAAGCCCGCACTATTCGATCTGGCCTTCAACTACATCAATTACGAGACGGTGGAGACCCTACCAACAGATACTACTGCCGCAGAGTCAAGTTCCTCGCAAGACACCGAACAAGAACAGACCGCCGCCAAGAAGCGTGGCTTCCTCGGGCTCTTCGGACGCTAGCATGCCCTCAGGCCTGTCGCACCGATCATGAACGTCGATGAGAATCGAGCTACATAAGCATATAGACTATGTCTAGTAGTAAGCGATGAGGGCTCTAACACGTGAAGGGCCTTCTTGTGGACCTCGAAGGGCTAGTAGCTTATGATGGACAAATGTAAGGAACTAAAGGCCAAGGATCAGCCATTAGCTGGTTGCCAGTTACATGTGAGACGTTACAATTCATCTAGGAAACCATTAGACATTATGATATTGGGACTTTTCAGGCGAAAGGGCCTTTGCTGGATCTGCCTGGAGGAATCGACGATGGACTCTTCATGGACACGACACGAATGCGGTTGTAATCTTCAAGTTCACAAATGCTGTTACTTCAAGTGGTTGTTTGATCTGAATAAGTCTTCGGAGCAGGGCAAATGGGGATTAGACCTTGGATTTGAACCACTTCATGAACTGAGAAGGAATATGTGTTATCTGGTGGATTGTCATAGGGAGTTTCAAAACGAGTTGTCAGCAGTGGAAGTAATGACGTTCGTCCCGTTGCTCAAGAGTGCGTGGGTTAGCACTTTTGAAGTGTCTCCTTTGGGGACTGTGAATGCGTTTACACTTAATCTGCCACTCGGTCTCGAGCATCAAATTGTTGCATTTCCCATCGTTATTCCTCCTTGCCCTCAATGTAAGAGGCCAATCTTCTCCAAACCGGTTCATTTCACCAGCAGCTCGGTATTCCTATCGGTTGCTTATCAAGTTAAAAAGCTGATACGAGCAGCAGCGGTCATGACCTTGTTAACCGTTTCAACTCTGAATATAGGAAAATGGGCGTTTAATCTTGGTCTGTGGCAGCTCAGATGCTTATTTCCTGAGCGAGTTCTACGGTCTGTGTTGAATGTTAGCACTACGAAAGCATTAGACGTGTATGGAGAAACAATGCATGGCCGAAAGAGCATTCCTAGTGTGACTCAATTTTTGGTGTTGGGATTCCCGCTGTATTTGATGGGACTGAGAGGCTCTTCCCGAGTGTTGAGCAAGTTACAGTGGATTTATTCGCTGGTCTTCAGTGTAAGAGCAGGGCGCCACACCGGCAAATCACGAAACGCCCTTGCGCATTTAGTGTCAATTATCAATTTGAGTGTTCTGTTCCACTCTACAATTGTTTCACCAACTTTAGCAAGAATATACGAATTTATGGTCAAAACGGCACGACCTTACTTCTGCTTATCCAGCGACAGCATGGATATGTTTCCATCCCAAGAGTATTCGAACATCATTATCAAGACAACATGGCATGACGTGCTCTTTGAAGCAGCTGTATGGCCATGGTGTGGAGAGAAAGTTGGGTCCAAACTGTTCGATCTTTTTGTTTGGATTCAGAAAGAAGTACCCTACAAGTTTACACCGGACGCTTCCCCAGATGAGGTTCGAATGGTATTTAATGTCATCGGTTGTGGTCTTTTAGCAATAGCACGTCAATCGCTGAATCTATACATGACATATCGGAGAGCACAGGAATTGAGACAACTTCAAGATTGCTTTGATGAAAGGTGAGGGTTTTCACGCAAATTGGCACTTGCATTTGAGACGGTAGGGACAGTATTCAAGAAAGATCGCCAAGCATGGAGCAGTAGGCCCAACTTTGTTAATAAAGGTTTACAAATGCGCATAGTAATTACATATTTCTCAGTCATAATGAATCAACGACATTAAACTTTTCTAGACAATATCCACGACTTTTAATGCAAAAAAGTTGATACTACAAGACTCAACAATGCTGAACTGCTTACCGTAACCTTCCCACCGAAGAACTTCATGTTCGACAGTTTAGATTCGACTTGGGCGCCGAGCAACTCCTCCAAATTGAAAGAGTCAACACAATCCTGATGCTTTTTCTCTGGACCCTTTCTCTTGTCCAACATCTGAATACCGAATTTAATACCATCAGAAGTAGACATCTTGAAAATAACGTCAGGGAATTGTGGACCGCTGGATCCGAAAACCTTAATCTTCTGCTCTGCTAGCTTCTCGCCCGCAATATTTTTAATAACACCTTTTTCATATAGTTGTCTCGTCGTCCATTTAAATCTGACGCCGTCCATTTCAGAGCTCTTTTTATGTGTTTTCTTATATGCATCCTTCAAATTGCCGAATGTGCTTTTACTGTGCGACACATAACTTCTGCTTTGTTGAATATTTCCAAATACTCTTTTGATACTCTTTTTCTGTTGAACCAATTCGCTTTCCAAACTCTTGTTGATCTGACGTATTCGATGCAACGTTTGTTTCGTTATATCGAGCTCACGAATCACATAGCTCACAGCATAATGCGGGTCCTTAATTGTGTTTGCGATATCATTTAAGAAATTCTGGAGCCTGTTTCCAGCTGGGTTGAGTATCCCAAGACTTTCCAACTCATGAATCTTCTTCAAAGTCACATTCTTTAATTCAAAATAGGTCCTGGACGTGAGTGATTGGATCATGGGGTCGCGTTGGATCTCGCTATTCGCGGCGATCAAAGCTTCAAAACGTGGTTCATCTTGCGGGAGAACGCAACTCAATGCCAGATCATAAAGGTCTGTACTTATCTCTTCCACTTGCGTCATGTAAACAAATGCTCTCTTAGCCTGATCATATAATTTTCTTGTTTTATCATCGCTGACTAGAAATCTGTAAGCATTCGGTGCGAGATCCAAGACAATCCGTCCATTCGGTAAGGGATAATGCGGCAACGTCTTTAGAATCTCATGAATCACATCATCATTTGGGAAAAAAACCAAGTTCTCATGGAACTTGGAACTTATGGCCGACACCTTTTCGCTGAGAATTTCCAATTGGGGATTGGTTGACACCATATCTTTGTAAATAATTGCATCGCCGTCATGTTCGTACTGGGGATCCAATAAAATGTTCATCAATAATTCTCTGACTTGCGGATTAATTTCTCTTGAGTATGCATTCAATGGATCGTAGTAGTTATTAAATCTACTTCCGGAAAGCACTGTCATCAAAGCATCCAGTGTAATCTCGACCTTTCTGTCTAGATCTGAATTAGAAGACTCTGTAAAACCATAACGAGATCGCTGTGTCAAAAATTCAGCGCAAAAACATCTAACAAGAACTGTTGATATTGCTCGCCTCATATCAGCTTCGTCTGCGTTTTTGTCTGCCGCTGAACAGAAAACTTTTGTGCAAATGAACCTAACTTCTGTGGGGATTTTAGCCATTTTCTTGCTGAAAAGCATGGCAATCAGTTCAACAGAATGCCACAAGTGTCTTAAGTTCTGGATAAATTTAGCCGATGTCTTTTCATCTTCCACTGCCGAAACATTTGTTGGAGGTAGAAAGCCGTGCAACTCTTTAAAAATAGTAGAAGGATTACTCTCAAACTGTATTTTTGGATCTGCCAGATATTTTAATAGAGGAAGGAAGAGCGTGAAGATGTCCGAGTATTCTTTATGAAGGAATAGCCGTAGTAAGTTGATCCAAGCGGCTTCTGTATTTTGGAGGAACTGGCGAACTGAGCGAGCTTCTGACATATCCTGCTGTAGAATTTCAGCTAACAGCCTCATAAAAAGCGCTTTCTCTCTTTCACCCATTTTTTGATTTACCGTACTGAAAGTCACATAAACGTTTCTTACCGTAAATTCAGGGTCTTTGGAATACATCAGTTTCCAATAAGATGGATCAACCTGTAGAAGATAAAACAACTTTTCAAAAGCAGGAAACGTATGTTTGGGTACTGCGAGAGCGCTTGAATCACTAACATAATCCGGATTTAAGTTATGTGATTCCAAAACCTCAAGCATGTCCATCTGTTTTCTAATTTCACTTTCTAGCTTTTTCTTTCTTGAATTCTCAGAATCCAGCTGAGCTTGACAACCTTCAAGACGGTTTTGTTCTTGTTCAATTGTACCAATACCATTCAATAAGTGACTGAACTTTCTTACGCTCCATAAGCTTGGATTTGGGCAGTGCATCACATCTAAGTATGCACTTCGCTGCAAAAACATCCTTATTTTGCTTTGTATCAGAACGACTGATCTAATATTACGCCGGAACAAAGAAGACCTTTCTCTCAGCTTCATACGGAACTTGTGACCCCTTAGAGTAGCTTGCATCTCCCGGAGATTGTTTATTTCAATAATATCATCCACTAAATCTAGCGTGTAACGCACCAGAATGCCTCTCGTTATGGCTTGGAGATGAAGCAATGTTTGAAGATCTTCATGTTCTCCGTAAAGAGCATCTTTCATTGAATATCGCTTCTTCTTCCCTCTGATGCATCCGCAAAGCCTGCTGATTGACGTTTCATAGTCGCCTAGCGACCCCAACAATGTCGTAAATAAAAACCTTTGTAAATGTCCTTTGGCATGGCTTTGCAGCTGGCATATGATACGCGATGCTTCACCTAGCTCGCTCTGGAGATTGGGTTGGCGATTCCTCACCACTTTGCCTGCACAAATGGCCTGTAGCTGTTGCAAGCAGGCGAGGTCGCTCGAAAGTAATGAAGGTCGCTTATCTGATGTTCTTTGAAGTTTTCCTCTCAAAAATGCCTGAAAATGAACCAAGTCTGGTCTTGTAAATTTGATGCCATGCAAAAGGACTCTGGTGCGTTTTCGCGATGTCTTAGCCTTGCAAACGGATTGAAATTTCAACAGAGATCCTTCATGTTTAAGTAATTTGAACTTGCACATATCCAGCGATTTACGTGCCTCTAAGCCATGTAATAACGCTTGGAGATTTTTCAAGCATTCCAAGGATTTTTGATCTATCAGTCGCAGATATGGGATGCTTCTCATGCGTTTGGCTCTTACGCAGGACTGCAAGTAAACAATCTCTTTACCAAATATTTTGAGCAAATTCCGCTGAATTTGCAGTTGAAATCTCAGGTTGACTGAGCGTGATAGAGATTGCAACTGTATGACGCTGTCGAGAAACTCAGTTTCAGTCATTCTTTGTTTTCTTTTCGGCGAATAATCCAGAGGGCCATACTTAAAACTCTGGTAGTAGTCTAAGTCATCTTCTCTTGCTCGACTTCTCAACCTATAGTAATCAGTGTCATACGTAAGGTATTTTGAGATCGAAGGTGAATAGTAAGATAAACTCACATTCTTCGAAGGGCTGTATTCCAAAAGCGGTGCATTTGACAATACTTCTTCACCACGTGTGCCAAGAGTCTCAAACCTTGATGGAGAAGCTTTGGCTGATCTGACGGATGATCCAGGCGATGCAAACAGGCTTTGGACCTCGCTTACAGGAGAGAGTTCGGGATATTGTATACTTTGTGATTTTTGGGTGGGCGTCTGAATGGCGGGGTTTGTATCGATTTCATTTTTATCAGGACTTTTGAAGTCTTTTATTAGACCGCCTTTCAACTCAGGTCCAGCTTTCTTAGCAACAGGTGAGTTCGTGGGACTGACGTTCAGGGACTTGAAGTCTCGAATTCTTGGCCATGCTCTTTTACATCTTTTCAGTTCCTCTTTTGAAAAGGACAATTCACCTGACAAAGATTGAAGTGGTGGAGTTTTGAGAGGCCATTTCTTGGTGATTATCGTAATTAGAATGTAAAGAGTTTCGAAAACCTGAGGCAGATCTTTCTTATTGTACAAGTCCTGCAGTTCGAATCTAAATGATTCAGGAAGCCCAACGTGGTCAACAAGAGAGAAAAAAGTGTTGATATTCTGAGTATGCTTAAATTGTAATTTTTCACCAGCTGGAAAAACTGTTGGAGCTAAATCTGGATTTATCTTCTGTGTTAGCAATGCTAGATAGACACCATTACGCAGACAATCACCAACACAAAGGTCCAGTTCGGATGGCAATTTCTGCTCAATAACTGCCTCAATCCACCGTTTGACTTCGCCCACCCGACATAAAAACTCATAGTATGCTTTCTCATCCTTAGATAAACTGGACATGTCAAAAGAGAAACCAAAAGAACTCCCACCAGAATTTTTATTATTCAATTGAACCTGATATTTCTTGGAGGGCGTCGAGGGCGGCGTCCGCTCGACATTTTCTTTGTTGCTAGGTGCTAGTCCCGAAGGTTTCAGGTAATTCCGTAAATTGTTTGATGAGTTCAGCTTGGACGGGGAAAATGGTTTCAGTGCCTTCTCTGGCGATAAGTTCTGGACGTACCGGTCAAGAAACACATTATTGCGAGCCTCTCTCGTAGGCGAGCCTGTCAATGTGGTCATTGGTCTATCTCTCGGATTTTTTGAAGTTTCTAATTCATGGATAGTTCAGCTCAGCTGCTGAACTGCTATGAACATTCATGACAGGCAGCAGATGAAAGCTACTATCCGTAACCTGGACTTGTTCATTCCGTCGTGAACCTTTGATTGTTTACATCTTTCCTAATCAGTATAATTTGCGAATCCGCAGGACATTCGTGGTTAACGAGTACCACGGCTAGATGGCCGTTATGGATGAACAGGCCCTGCAATATCGAAGGGCTCAAATCTGTAGGCATCCGTTTCTTGTACTGTGTCGTTGTTGCCTCTCATTGCTATCGCACTGAAATTCTGTAAGTCCAGCAGATCCTCTGTGTCCTTGTGGAAAATACAGTCGAAGCAGTTCTCAAGCACAACGATCTGCTTAGTAGTTGAACCAAGCGGCCGTATCAGTATCTTGCAATTGGATAAATTGTGCAACCTTACTTGGATGGCGTTTTTGAGCGGCGTACTGCATGTTATGAACAAGTTCTCACAATCTGTGATGAGAATGCTGCCGGCTGAAAAAGGTGCTGGTTCTAACTTAACGGTGCCGTTATTGATGTTGCGTAGAATTAAGGAACCGTTCTTGTGTCGGTTTGCATCCGCCTCAGTGATCAAAGTGCATTTGTTTAAATTCTCATAGCTTGCCGTGGGACTCGTGATAGTTATTAATTCTTCAACCCTGGTTAGGATCGTCTCTTTTGTAGTATGCAAAGGCGTATCTGAAGCATTTACCGTGGATCTTTTATTCTTTACTGAGAGCTTCTTTTGGAACCTGAATCTGTTAGGTATTGCATCCTTGGAGGATTCTCTGGAGCGAACAGTGTTCAAAAGGGAGTGTACCTTGGAATGATATCTTTCTCGGTCATATGGCGGCAGCTGGGGACTAATCTTATGTAACTCTTCAAATAGCTGATTGCAACTCTTCTTTAGTTCATCACAGTCTCTGTTTTCCTCTATAGCATTCTGCAAATCTATATATGTTTAGTGTTAGTTTGATTTGCCAGTAAGGGCAGTTTCAACTCCCAGCTAACATACCTTTGCACTTCCGTTCAAAGTCTAACAGACTTTGATCGACCATCTTTTTAACGCGATTTGTGTTCGCTTGTACCTATTGAATTAAACAAGAATTACTAGCATCTGATAAAGACATTAACGTAATAGGATTTTTTTCTATTTTATACAGGTGTTAACTCATGGCATTACATATCCGACAACCAAGTTTATTAATGGCAAAATTTGCTAGTGCATGTTGGTCGTTTAATCAACTTCTTCCATCTCAGCGTCAGCTGGAACTTCTTCGACCTTTTCGGTGGCTTCAGATGTTTCAGCAGCGGCAGCCTCTGGTTCCTCATCTTCATCGATGTTCAAACCTAGAGAGATCAATCTGTTGATTCTGGAAGCGAAAGAGGATGGCTCTTCCAAACTGAAACCAGAGGTCAACAATGCAGTTTCGAACAACAAGTTAGTCAAGTCCTTGACGGTTCTGTCCTGTGCACCACCTTCGTCAACTCTCTTCTTCAATTCACGGATGATTGGAGACTTTGGAGAGATTTCGAAGATCTTCTTAGATGACATGTAGGAAGACATGGAAGAATCTCTCAAAGCTTGAGCCTTCATGATTCTTTCCATGTTGGCAGACCAACCGAATTGACCTGTTCTGATAGCAGCTGGTGCATCGATCAATTTGTGGGAGACAACGACCTTTTCAACTTGGTCACCTAGAACTTCCTTCAAAGCCTTGGTCAATGGTTCAAATTCCTTGATCTCCTTCTCTCTTTCGGCCTTCTCCTCGTCAGTCTCTTCTAGTTCGAAGTCCTTGGTGATATCAACCAATGTCTTACCTTCGAACTCCTTCATCTGAGTGAAAGCGTATTCATCGATAGGGTCAACCAAGTATAGGACTTCGAAGTTCTTTGCCTTCAAAGCATCCAAGAATGGAGATTTCTCAACGGCCTTCAAGGATTCACCAGTGATGTAGTAGATGTTCTTTTGGTGTTCTTGCATTCTAGTAACGTAGTCAGTCAAGGAGGTCAACTCATCGACAGACTTGGTAGAGTTGTAACGTAGCAACTTGGCCAAAGCAGCTCTGTTTTGAGTGTCTTCGTGGATACCCAATTTGATGTTCTTAGAGAAGGCAGAGTAGAATTTGTCGAATTGCTCAGAGTCCTCAGCAATTTCGTTGAAGGATTCGATCAACTTCTTGACAATGTTCTTTCTGATAACCTTCATGATCTTGTTTTGTTGCAACATTTCTCTAGACAAGTTCAATGGCAGGTCCTCGGAGTCGACAACACCCTTGACAAAAGACAACCATTCTGGGATCAATTCTTCAGCTTCATCGGTGATAAAGACACGACGAACGTATAGCTTGATGTTGTGCTTCTTCTTCTTGTTTTCGAACAAATCAAATGGAGCTCTCTTTGGAATGAACAAGATAGCTCTGAATTCCAATTGACCTTCCACAGAGAAGTGCTTAACGTATAGTGGGTCTTCCCAGTCGTTAGAGATAGACTTGTAGAAAGCGTTGTATTCATCCTGGGTGATGTCAGATGGGTTTCTGGTCCATAGAGGCTTGGTCTTGTTCAATTCTTCTAGTTCTTTGACTTCTTCCTTAACCTTCTTGGTCTTCTTTTCCTCCTTGTTTTCCTCATCTTCGTCAACTTCTTCTAGTTTTGGCTTCTTGTCATCCTCTTCGTCCTTCTTTTCCTCATCTTTCTTCTCCTCTTCGGTCAATGGAACTTCCTTTTCCACTTCCTTGGTGACCAACAACTGGATTGGGTAAGCGACGAACTCAGAGTGTCTCTTAACGACTTCCTTGATCTTCTTCTCCTCCAAGTACTCCAATTGATCCTCCTTCAAGAACAATCTCATGATAGAACCTCTGCCGATCTTCTCGTTAGTCTCGTCCAAGGTGACGGTGAAAGAACCACCAGCGTTCGATTCCCACACGTATTGCTCGTCGTCGTTGTGCTTGGAGATGACCTGGACTCTGTCGGCGACCAAGAACAAGGAGTAGAAACCAACACCAAATTGACCAATCATGGAAACGTCCGCACCAGCAGACAAAGCCTCCATGAAGGCCTTAGTACCAGATTTGGCGATCGTACCCAAGTTGTTGATCAACTCGGCTTTGGTCATACCAATACCAGAGTCTCTGATTTCCAACACTTTCTCCTCTGGCTTAGGAGTAATCCTGATGAAAAGTTCTGGCTCCGTTTCCAACTGCTTTGGATCGGACAAAGCCTGGTATCTAATCTTGTCCAACGCATCGGATGCGTTCGAGATCAACTCTCTCAAGAAGATTTCCTTGTTGGAGTACACAGTGTTGATGATCAAACTCATCAACTGAGTGATCTCAGCTTGAAATTCAAAAGTTTCAGATGCCATTGCGTCGCTAGTTCTGTGAAATTAGCAGGACCACTTGCCAACCAAAGTAAACAGTGAATGCTGGTTTTCTATGAATCAACAGCCAAATTCCTCGATAATCACCGCTCTTGTATCATCTCCCTTTATATACCCTTGACCTGGTCTACCCATGGGGGGTCTTTTTCTCACAGCGCGAACAAATTTTTTTGTTCTTCTACCTTCTAGAACGAATCCAGCCTAACTGACCGACCTCGAAGAGTCGATCAAGAGCTCTGTTCTTTCTAGAAGATTCTTCAGATCTGCAGTGGCAGCAGTCTGCTGGCGAGCTGTAAGATCTCGTCAGCGTGCTGGCGGACGAGGGCATCGTCGTCGTGCTCTCTAGCGTATCTTAGTAACACGACTAGTTGGCCGTGATTGTAGTCCTTTGGGAGTAGATCGAAACCGTTGTCGTTGATAAGGTCGTAGACGAGATGGATAGCGGCTCTTCTGACGACGAATGCATCTTTGTAGTTCTTGCCGCGGCTTGCTTGCTTTGCCTGCTTTGCGCTGGTCTCTAGTTGTAGAACACCAAAGACACAGTCGAGTATTAGTGGTATTTTGTCCTGTATACCGATCGCGTTTACTCGAAGAGACACTCCGAGAAGCGAGATCGCGGACATTCTTATTCTGTTGTCTAGTGCGTCGCGTTTTCGGACTATTGAGAGACAGGCGTCGATGATTTTATTGGCATTGTGGCCCTGGAATAGCTGGCCTTCTCGCTGGATGTAGAGATTCAGAGACTCGCCGATCTTGAGAACTTCGTCGATCTTGTGTGTTTTTTCTAGGTTCAGATATATCTTGAGCAGGGCATCGATAGTGTCGTCGGGATCGCGTTCGCACAGCACAGCCAGTGCTTTGACGGCGTTCAGATAGACAAAGGGGTCTGGATAGCGCAGGTGTTGCAGAAATATTGTCCTGAATCTTGGGAACTGGACAACTGGCGATCTTTTTTCCGCGAGGCGAGCCAATGTGGTGAGTCCTTGTACCTTGATCGGATCTATTGGATCAGTGAGATTATTCATGGCTTCGAGCAGCAGTTGATTGTCTGCAGCAGAGGATTCGGTCTGTGGCTCGGAAATCTCGGTGTTTTGCAAGAGGTGATGAATTTTGGATCGCAGTTCTTCACATCGCGGATGTTCTTGCCTACCTAGTTTCTCGTAGATGGCCTGTAGTGTTTCTCGTGCCATTGAGCTGGATTTCAAGACACCTTTATCTAGTACGGTCTCGAGGAGTTCCAGCACGATATCAAAAATTGATGATGCACCGGTAGCCTCGACCGACTCCGCGTCCTCATCGTCAGAATCTTCGGTAGTCTCAGCCTTCTCCTTTTCCTCGCTGGTAATCGAGCCAAGAAGCTCCAGAATCAATAATAGAACGTCTTCTGGCTTCTTGACGATCTCGCCGGTAAACTCTTTGTTCATGCGTTCCAAGATCTTCAGGTCCACCAAGATTAATGCACTGGACTCGCTACCATCTAAGGTGTCCGGTTTCCTATTGTCGATGGTGCTCTTCACCCACCTGCTCAGAACATTTAGAAATAGATTTTTGGTCACTTCTTCGTTACCTACTAGGTTCAACAGTAGCACGAAGAGGTCCACGGCCATATCTATGTCATTGAACAGATCTAGGGAGCCGTCGCGCTCGGTTTGACCAGTGAGTGTGCGCGGCAGTTTCTCGACCTCATCCTTTACAGTGATGGAAACAAGTTGCGTTTGTAAATCAACAGCATATTTCCAGCGCTGATGTTCAAAATTAATCAAGTTAAGGGCCAAGTGATCCAAAGATTCAAAGTGGTTTGTCAGGACCATGTACGACTTTATGAGAGAGAGAATAACGTTATAGTATGGCGCCGGAGACTCTTCGATCTTGTTGCCATCATTGTCGTACATTATCGGAGCCAAAGTTTGGAACTTTCTGAGAAATAGAGCGTAGATCCATAAATGAAGGTAAAACTGGTTCCGTCCATAGGCGCTTGTTAGGGCATCAAGCATCTCCATGGATGGGTTTTTGGTTAGAGAAATTAGCACATTGATGACATCATTTAGTTGTTTTGAAGTGTAATTCTTGATTGGGATATTGTACAGCACATCGAATATCTTCTTGAAAAGAAAATCCTGGATTATGCGGCTATTCTTTTGGTACAGAGTGCTTATCAAATCGTTAAGGCAGGTGATCACCAAAGGCCTGTTTATGTGCGAAAGCTGTTCTCTCACCTGCTCGAACAGCTTTGTGAAATACTGGACACTGCTCATGTTCTTCGGCTTGGCCACTAGTATTTCCGTCACTCTGCTAATCTTCTCGACGTCGATCTGTTCGCTCTCCCGTGCGCCTGTAACAAAGTCTATCAGACTCAATACACCATCGCTTCTTCGTACCGGTAACGTACTTAACCTAACAAGAAGCACAGCACGCAATCTCTGGTCGCGGATAGTGTCAACCAGAGACGTATAGACATTCAGCAGCTCGTACGTCTGTTGCACTGCCTCAAGATTATCCACCATTTTTTCGTACTGGTCATCCTCCATGCTAAGATGAAGCAGGCCTAGAATCATTCCCCGATACAAAGGTCCCCTCAACAAAATCATCCTAACGTAATCATCTTTTCTCGATGTATCACTTGCAATCGGATAAAGATAATCTACAACAGCCACCAATGTCTGCGGATCTGCCCGGTGAGACTTTAAAATACCACTACCGAGCTCATCGGGGCATGTCAGCGATCTCGCGCCGGCTGGCAAGTTAGCCTCTAACCCATGGAAAAGTATCAGCTTGACCAATGCGTCCATATATCGCATATCATGAAGCGAGATCGGCAGCAGCTCATCACCGTCTATTCGCTGCCTGGCACAGGCAGCGTCATGTATCTTGTCAAAGTGCTGCAGTAGCTGCTTCACGAACTCCGCGTTACTGCCGCAGTCCAAGTCCTGATATGTTTGCGAGCCACTCACTTTCGAAACTATAGATTCGTAGAGGGCACTAAACGCCTCATCCAGTGCCGATTTTCGAGTAAACTGCGGTCCCTTTTCGAACACTTCTCTCAAG